>JADRCD010217789.1:0-20689 GCA_019843815.1 Montemys delectorum | reverse complement strand
CAGCACAACACCCAGCAGAAACCCACTGTGGGAGCTGAAGCACTCAGCTGGCGTTCCCAACAGTTTTCTCTCTGGCTGAGGGTCCAGCTTCTCTTTCCCACTGCAGGTATTTTTAATACTATGGGGGTAAACAACAATAATGCTTGTTAGACATCATTTAGCTCTTTTCATCATAGGGGAGCAGCCCTCCCCTCCCAAGAGGCCTGGGATGCTTTGAGGTAAACACACTTGGCTCTGGAGTAGAAGGGAGTAAGCTCATTTCTAGACCCAGCTTCTAACTGACTTCGTACAACCCAAGGTAGTTTACCAACATGAAATAATGTACATTACATGATGTCATAGGAAAAACAGGGTACAGGCATGGTGCCCCAAGCTTGTAAACTCAGCACTGAGGAGACCGAGTCAGGAGGACTCTGTTGAAGGCCAGTCTGAACTACAAAGTGAGTTCAAAGCAAGCCCAGGCTACAGGATTAGTCCCTGTCTCAAAAACAAATGTGTGTGCATCGCGTGTGCGTGTGTGCACGTGCGCAGAAATGGAAATGTGTACATTGCTGGTGAGAATTTAAAATGCTATAAGTCACTGGGAAAACAGTTTATTCTAAAAATGCTAAACACAGTTACCACATGAACCAGTAACTTCTGGGCGTGCAATCCCAAAACTGAAAACACCTACTGAATGAAATATTTGTAGACAAATGTTTATTCCAGTTCCACTAACAAGAACCCAAAGCATAAGGGCCAGACTTCTACTCCCACTTAAATAAGCTGAAGCCCACTCTCTCTCTTTCTGTGGACAGTGAATAAGCCACTAAAAACAATATTGTAGCAGAGTCAGAAGGGGGGGAAAAAGGACTACAGAGTGCCTGCTGCATCGTCTTCTCTGTCATAGAATATCCCCACCCTGTACTGTTTCAGGGGGGTCACTGACTGTGTGTGACAAAGGGACAAACCCAGGGAAGAAAAATCTAGAACAAACTGGTGTAAGGAGCGCTGCTGCAGCCTAGCTTGCTTACCCCCACGCTTGTTGCTTGTTTGCAAGCAAGCATCTCAGTCAAAGGAAAGAAATAAGCACAGGCCAGCCCCCCTGCTGTGGCTTTCCCACAGGGACTGTTATGTCACTGTGAAGTTCTGAAAGCCTTTAGTGGGCAGAAAGGATGATGTGGTGGGGATGTCCTAGAACCAAAAATGAGTATACTGTTTTTTGTTTTGTTTTGTTTTGTTTTGTTTTGTTTTGTTTTGTTTTGTTTCCAAACAGGTCTGTTCTAGTTCAACACCAGACTCACTGCTGGTCAGGGGTCAGTCAGGAGCAGCAAGCTTTCTGAGCACAGATTTCATGGTATCTTCTTAGCTAAAGCATGTTGAGTGAGTTCCTAGTGATTTCTCAGTGAGGTCACATGGCCTGCCTGGCTCGGAGTGGTCCGTACCTGTTCAGACACACTGTCTATGACCACAGGAGGTTAAACTGGAAAAATGTTTTCTGCCTCTAAAGATACTAACAGGTTATAGTAACTACTTTATGTATCTCATTTAAGTTTAACAGTGTTCAGTAACAGAGATATGCAAATGAAGAGACCAGATGTGGGGAGAGACAGAAAATGACCCATATAACTAGTGACACTTGTAGGTGGGATTTGGATCCAAGTATATTTGGTGTTCAAACTTGTGCATTTGGTTACAAGTCTTCTTTATATCATCTACATCCCCAAGTCCACCTCCAATAGTGGCTCTCTTCATTGCCTTTTGCTTTTCTCTAACATTTCTGACCCCGTGGGTTGGAAGTCTATTCTTTTCCTCTGGAGTCTTATGGAGAGCACATGCTTTCTGCCTGAAGCATTTCTCTTTGTCCAGTCCTCATTGCCACACATATGACTCGTCAGAGCATCCTGCTAAGGAGGGCAGAGACCATGTCTAACAGCTGTTGGATCTATGACCTTGTCTAGCACAACATCTTGTTCACAGTAGTCATTCAATAATTGTGTGTCCAATATTTCTTATAGATTACCTGCCAAGAAAGATAATGTTGTTATATAGATTCATCTGCTAATATTCTTCATAAGATCCAGTTTTGTCTGTTCAATCTTTGACTGGATGTACTTTCTTGATGTCTTGGGAGCATTTAAGCAAATAGATTGAACATTAGAAAAATATGCCTCATTTTAACATATGACTAAAGTGCTTAAAATACTAGGTGCTAAAACTTATTTTTATCCGACTGCTTACTTGAACCAACATTGAGACTAAAGGGAAAAGAAATTACCGTATGTGAATCTGTTACTTTAAACCTCTTATTCTCATGAGTTTCTTGATAGGTCCATATAGAGAAATTAATTTACAGACGTAGTCAGCATAACTGCTAAAAAATGCAAGCATAAAGTGCTATGCACTTATTCCTTTGTGTGGCTTCTGCATACTTCAGTATTCAGTTCATCACCTTTAAGGTTTTCAAATTCACCAGCTGGAAGACTACCTATCCGATTCTCCCACAGCACTGAAAATACACTGAGGCTATTGAAAATAAATGAGTAAGCATATTCTTAGCTAAATTGTTTTCTCATGTGACACATACGACTTAACTAACTTTTTCTTTGAGATTGTTCATTTATCATATCCGAGTTGCTTTGGACATCTGCATCTTTACAAACAAAAGCAGGGTCTTGTTGGAAAAGATTCTGTGGAAATGAAATAGCTCTTCCCGTAGTGGTACGGGCAGGGAATCCCGGTTACCATGGAGACAAGGAAGATGGTAAGTTCAAGGGCTGGCTGGGCTACAGTGAGTTCAAGGCCAGCCCAGGAACCTCAGAGAGAGCCTGTCTCAAATTAAAAATATAAAAGAGATTGGATATATAGCTCAATGGCAGAGTGCTTATCTATCATGCTCAAGGCCCTGGGCTCTATTCAAGTATTAGAAAGCAAAACAAAGAAGGAGAAGGAGGAGGAGGAGGAGGAGGAGGAGGAGGAGGAGGAGGAGGAGGAGGAGGAGGAGGAGGAGGAAGAGGAGGAGGAGGAGGAAAGAAAGAAAACTTTAGCAACATCTTTCTATAATCTTGTTACAAAAGCAAAAGAGACCACTGAGATGAGAAACTATAGATTGAGCTAAAAACCTTGAAAAAATATTTTTAGGCCCTATAATTTTTTAATATTAAACTGGTTTGTTTTTCAATATAATTTTCTTTATGTAGAGCTTGTAACACTGAACTTCATGAGGCCCTTCTGCTTAGTTGAGAGTTGATGATATTCTTAGTTCCTCTCATCTCCAAATCTCTCAGAGTCCAAGTGTCTATGCAAAACCATCAATCTCAGAATGTGTCTAAACACAAACTCTGAGACAGGCTACAATTTACTGTTCTCTGTGACAGACAAATAGCCAGGGAGCTCTGTCATTTAACCCAGATGCTTTCTTTGGTGGTTGTGGAGAGAAAGGATTTTTTAATGTCCTGTCATAAAACGACTACAAAATCCATCAACACAGGATAACCATATGTACAAAAAAATAATACTAAGCCTAGGTATTTTGGCCACCACATGGAAAATGAAAATAATCTTTTACCAATATAATTCACACAAAAAATCAACATCTGTATATTTATTCTAATTGGACGTGGATGCTTCTAGCCATATCATTATCTTGAGCAAACCAATACTAAAATGTGAAAGAGACTCATGGATAAAGGCTGAGCTTGTCCTCGTCACAGGTGTCCAGACATTCTAACATCAGATCAACTTTTATGTCATTATTTCATAGATTATGAAGGGTATTCAACAGTGAGCCTGGAAGTCTGGTCTGAGTGAGACTTGCCAAGCATTTGCTTAAGAACATCAATGAAGAGGAATGAATATATGTTCTCTGAAATGTTCACCTATATGTGTAAAGTTTCCAGAATCTTTATAAATTTTTCTATTTATTGAAATTCCAACAGATTATGTGTGTGTTTTATATATAAATATAATTTTTTATTTTTATTTATTTATTTATTTTTACTTTAAAAATTGCATATAGCTGAGAAACGGGGCCACCCACCCTTCTCAAAAATTTTAACCCACAATTGCCCCTGTCTAAAGGAAATACATGGACAAAGAGTGGAGCAGAGACTGAAGGAAAGGCCATCCAGAGACTGCCCCACCTGGAGATCCATCCCATATACAGCCCCACAAAACCCAGTCACTATGACTGATGCCAAGAAGTGCTTGCTGACAGGAGCCTGATACAGCTATCCCCTGAGAGGCTCTGACAGACCCTTACAGATACAGAAGTGTATGCTTACAGCCAACCATCGGACTGGAAATGGCGTTCCCGATGGAGGAGCTAGAGAAAGGACTGAAGGAGCTGAAGGGATTTGCAACCCCATAGGAAGAAGAACAATATCAACCAACCAAACCCCGAGAGCTCCCAGGGACTAAACCACCAACCAAAGAGTACACATGGAGGGACCCATGCCTCCAGCCACATATGTAGCAGAGGATGGACTTGTTGGACATCAATGGGAGGAGAGGCCCTTTGTTCTGTGAAGGCTTGATGCCCCAGTGTAGGGGAATGCTAGGGGGGTAAGGCAGGAGTGGGTAGACAGGTGGGGGAGTACCCTCATAGAAGCAGTGGAAGGGGATGGGATAGGGAATTTTCAGAAGGGAAACCGGGAAAGGGGATAACATTTGAAATGTAAATAAAGAAAATAACCAACAAAAACTTTTTCAAAAGTTGCATATAAATATAACAGGTATAATAGTCGCCACTGTGTTTGTTTCCTGCAGTGCCAGTTGCTAAGTAAACACAAATGTGTTGGACACTTTCTTTATATTACTCAACTCTTTCATTTTTGCAAAAAATATTAATTTATTCTTATTTTATGTGATGAGCATTTCGCAGGCATTTATGTATGTGCACTGCACAAGTGCTTTGCCCATAGAGGCCAGGAGAGGGTGACAGATTCCCCCTTGGAATTCCAGGAGGATGTGAGAAGCAATGTGGATGCTGGCAACAGAATCTGAATACTCCATAAGGGCAGAGAATGCTCTTAACTTTTGAGCCATCTCTCTGGTCTTATCTCTATTCAACTCTCATCTTGACAACAGAGCTTATTTGGATAGGACGAAATCCACACAAGTTCTAAAATGAGATCATAAACCATACACACATACATACACACACACAACTTTTAGATAATTCTTAAGAAAATACTGGAGTCCCTGTATTGGAGATATTTTCTTCAGAAGAAATATATGTACATATTTATACATATATATGTTTTATATATACTCAAAAGAAATATGTCTATTCATAGACAGTATCTTTGTTTTTGTTTGTTTGTTTTTTCTGTATAGTAAGCCTGGCTGTCTTGACCTTGAACTCACAGAGATCCACCTGCTTCTGCCTTCTGAGTGCTGGAATTAAGGTGTGTGCCAATATGCCCAGCCCTATACACAATAATTTTTCACCTTAATGGACCTTCTCTGTAATAGGTCACCAACATTGTCCCTATCTTGTACAAAATGACTATAATATTTGTTTCAGGAATGTGGAAATTTAAAAGTCACAACAGGAAAATAAATTTGTAATGCAGTCTGAGTGTGCATTTTGTAAACTGATTAGAAATCCCAATCTTGAAATCTTTTATGTAATAGAGACCCTTTCAGATATAGTGAAAATAAAAATATGGGTTTTTGTTTTTTTTTTTGTTTTTGTTTTTGTTTTTTTAAGGCAGGGTGAGGCTCAAGAAAACTGATGAGGAAGATTAAAGTCTAGTGTCTTTGAAAACCAAGTAAGTGTAGGCAAGGCCAGTTAAAACTGGAGCTGTGGTTCTAGATGCAGGCTGCATCAAGCTTGCTTATAAAGTAAGGCTTTTGGGTTTCCATACTAGCCAGGTCCCATAGCTGATGGTGTGCACCTCTCCCAGCAGGCTCTGCCCACGGGTACTCCTCCCAGCAGGCTCTGCCTATGCTCCTCACCTCACTTTCCTTCTGTCCCACTCACTGGGGCTTTCAGTACCAGGACTAAATCTTTTCTTCCTCTCTCACTTAGAAAAAAAAAAAGCACGAAGGGCTGTGAGTTCTCCCTCAGAAGTTTGGCTTTTTCAAAAATAGTAAAAAAAGAAAAAGAAACGATTTCAAATTTCTTTCATCTCCTCTCATTATACACGGGAGCACCTTGCCAATTATTTCATTTCTTCAAAGATTAAAATGTTTTTCCCCCCTTCCTAAGTAGAAGGGAAACATTTTAATAATCATAGATTAAGAACTTCAAATAAATTCTCAGGGAGTAAAAAGCTAACTAAAAACAAGTTTGATTAAAAATTATTTATTTCTCAAGAGTTTTACACGCTATTGAAGAGCTGCATCAGAGAGATGTAAAGGCATTCAAAGCGGGGGATTGGTCGTTCTTTGCTATAGTTCCCTTCCTTAAATGAGAAGGTAAAAGAGTACACTTCACAGTGGACTTGGCATTTCAGGAAAAATAACTTTTTTTTTTTCATCTCTGTAACCATTTTTCCTGACCTACAAGAATCTAAAATTTTAAACTTGAATTTTACTAAATATATTTAATAAGTTACTAAGTGTATACGATACAGTAAACACCGTATCCTAGACATCCTTGTATTTCTGACCCTCACTAGGTTTTACATTTCAAAAAACAGACTCCTAGTTCACTGCTGTTGTGTTTTGGTTGAAAAATACCTTATGTAGGCTATCGTTTCCCCAGATGGGGGCTGGCCTTGAGGACCAGCTGGTGGAAGTAGGTCACTGGGGCAGGGGACCTTGAGGTTTCTTAGCCCAGCTTCCTGCCCTGCACTCTTCTACATCTTGACTTTTGACTCAGTTTGACTTTCTGTCTCAAGGTCCTGCCACCCTGCCTTCTCCCACAGACTCTATCTCTTGGACCCTAAGTCTAATCAAACCCCTCTTCCCTTAGGTTACTTCTTGTTAGGCACTTGGTAAGAGACAGACACCAAAAGACAGCAGGTGAGAAAGTTGCCTGCGGTTTACCTGCTCCAGGTTCTGACATGCCAAGTGACGGCCACAGAACAGTCTATAGCAGTGGTTGTCAACTTGGAGGTCAAATGACCTTTGCCACCAGAAAAAAACAGATATTTACATGACAGGCTATACCAGTAGCCAATTACAGTTCTGAAGTAGCCACGGCAAGGACTCTGGCTGGCCCAAGCGTGGCAAACATGCCTCTGGCAGGCTGTGTCCTTCTCCCCATCTCCTCTGTCTTGCTCAAAAATGTTCGGTGACAGTCCTAAAGCTAGCCCCCAAGGTCCCTTATTAGGCCACTTCTTCCTGAGGCTGACTACCAAGGTCCAGCTATCAAAGTATTGAAGTCCAGAAATCAGGCTCACCTAATTAACATGCCTGATTTAAATGAAAACTCCTCCTCCTAACAAGGGGTTTCCCCCTTTGCCTTTATAAACCGCCATTTTCCTGTGGGCCATATCAGTCTCTTCTCTATCCAGAGGCAGTCCTTTGTCCTCTGGGACAGATATTCCTGCCCCTTCTCCCTCATCCTCTGTCTACTGTCCCTTGTCCCTGCCCTCTGTCCCTCTGGGTCAAATAGATCTCCTTTGTGTGGAGAACTTGGTCTTGGGGGTTTCTGAGCATTTAAGCAAGTCATTTCAGCAACAGAAATGATTTTTTTATGGTTGGGTGTCATGACAAAATGAGGAACTGTATGAAAGGGTCGCAGCGTTAGGGAGGTTGAGAACCACTGATGGTTAGCCCTAAAATGTAATTTAGACAGAGAAAAAAAAAGTCTATCCCAGTACACTTGTGTTCTTGCTTGAAATACTCTAAACATCTCCTAAAATTTACAGTTAAAAAAAAAAACGCTGATAGAGGATAGTTTTGAGATGTATTATTGAAAGGATTTGATAACAATACTCTGTATGAAAGTATGAAAGAATTAATAAAAATATTTAAACAACACCAGAATTAGCAAGACCCGAAGTTCTTCGTGAAACTTTATGATACAGGCAACCCTATCCTGTAATTCAATTAAGATGGTTCTTTTAGAGAGCTAGCATAGCCCGTGTGACATCCATGTCTTAAAAACTGATTTTTTTTTTAAAAAAAGCGATTAACCTGCTCCATCCTTTAAAACTCGAGGTCCTCATCTGGGATACAAGGGTGCTGAATTTCTTGGCAGAAATTCTCCAAGGGGAAGCCTAGCTGGTCTTCGAGTCCTTTGCGGTAAAAAGGGTCTTCTCATTATGTTAAATGTGGTGTCAGCCTGTCTAGTTACTTAATGAAGGTAGCCGGTGTGCAGGGGAGGGAAGAGCTACGTGACCAATGAGAGGCCAGAAGAGAAGTGTGAGTCTAGGTACATGTAACTTTTTCTTTCTTTCTTTCTTCTTTCTGCAACTCTCAATATCATTTCTGTCTTTGGCTCTGCATCTCAGCCATCTCTCCAATTTCACCTTAAAACATCGATTGCTCGCGCGCTCATCGGCAGTGTCTGAGGTCCACGCTTTCTTTATTCTCCTCCAGGATCCGTTTCTCCTCTAAACACTTATCATCTAGCGTGTTGGATAAAGAGGAGTCCCAGCAGTCGATTTTGAAAGAAAAGATAAAGTGTTGAGCATCTGAGCGTTGTCAGGTGCCAGTGTCAGTACCCAGATGCCTCCTGTTGACAATGATGGCTATCACTGGGGTATCCGAGATCCCTCTATTCTGAACACTCTTCAGAAATCAGCCGTATCTGATTGTTCTTTCAGATCAAACGGAGTAGGAAGACAAAGTAAGCTGGGCATATTCTTTCTCTCTGTACTTTGTTGTTAAAAGGGGGAGGAATTCCACTAGGACCCCCTAACTCAGTTTTAGATATTACCAACTTTTGTAAGAATTCCTGTTCTCCCCAGCCCCCAGCTCTTCCCCCGACCCTACCATCACCCTTTCAGCTACTCTCAGGTCTTCCGTTGTATGAACCTTTGTCTACCCCTCTAAAGGTTGTTCAGTGATACTGAGCAACGACTGTGGATGACACCAAGCAGTCAAAAGATAACTGAAGATATTTGCTGTGTTCTGCGAGTATACTACACACATATCTCTATTTACCTCCAAATAAGGACTTTTCTCTTTTCTTCCCGCCCTACTTCCTGCCCCTTTCTTGGTTCCTCATTTTCTGGGGATGGAACAAAGGGCTTTTACATCGTGCAGTTCATGTGCTTGTAGTAAGATACACCCTTAACACTTCATTCTTATTAAAACGTAAAAAGAATTTTTGCAAAATTTTCCAGTGCTACTCATGGAACCTCTGCTATGGGAGTCTTTTTAACGAAGACTTATTCTGTGTAAAATGAAAAATGTTTCACTTTGCTTTTGGACAGCTAAGAACATCATTTAAGTTAGACTCTCCCCCCTTCACTCTACCCCACCCCAAACCAGAAATGAATTCTGTAGCTGGTAACTGAGGTCCTGAAGAAAGAAGATGTGGCAAAATGCCTGCCATTGAAAACAGCAAGGGAAATAACAGTGCAGTTGGCGTGCTTCTTAAAATGTATTTCTTATTGGACACAGGAAGTCGTTTCTCACCAAATTGCAACGTGACATACTGTATGACATGTCAAAGTCATTGCTAAAATACAGATTGGAATCGAGCTGAGCTCGGTTGTCTTAGATCTCTCAGCCAGTTTCGCACATCGGGACAGTTCAACACGCAGAGCTCGTAAATTCTCTGCTCAGACAGGGTTTTGGAGAATTTCACAGAACTCAGTGGGGTCTTAGTAGGGACACTGACACGTACCACTGAGTTCTTTAATGACAACTAAACAAGAGAACACCATTCCTAATTTACTCAAGCAGAATCCAATACCATAACCACGCAATTGAAGAGCACCTGTCTTCTTGTGTGAAACTGATTTTTGTGCTCTCATATTTTTTTTTTTTGACCATTGATGTGACTATTCTTCCTGAGTGTGTATTCTTATTCTGCATGGGAGAATATTAGATAATTTAGTCTGTTCCCTTTCAACATTTTCTGCCATCACCATATATAATTGCACATATTTATTTAAATTACAATAGATAATGTACTTTGTACATACCCCTCCATTCCTGCTACCTTCCCTCTAATAAATGCCTGCCCCTTCTTTTAGTCTACTTTGTTTCCCTAAACAGATTCACTTCTACTCTCTTGTTATATGTACGTATATGATATATATGTGTCTATATAGAATGTAGGACCTGCAAATGATAAAACCCCTGTGGTATTTTTCTTTTTGAGGTGGACTTAACTCACTTAAGGTTATCTCCATTTGCTTCCATTTCCCTGCATATGACATGACTTCAGTTTCCAACATCCACCTTGGGCCATTCACAACTACTTGTAACTTCAGCTCTAGGGGATCTAACACCTTCTTCAGGCTTCTGAATGTAACCACACACATGTGGCAGACATACAAATGCACACACACATACATACATACATACATACATACATACACACACATACACACAAAAGGATTGCCATTGTTACACTCTAGGGGACTTTAAAAGTGTCTTCAGCATTCTTAGTTCTCTCTAGCAAGGAGAGATAAATGATTTTATTCTGAGACAAAGAGTGAGATGCATCACAAAAAAGGAACAGATGGGGTAGCCAGGAGCTGAAGGAAGTCGAGGCTATTTCTGGTTTGGGACCAGCATGGTAGGTTGGTGATGGGGGAAGAATCATGGGAACAGGTTTGTGGGCGGGGCTTTCCTGTGTTCGAGTTACACTGTCTGTTCCTTATCCCGGAATGGTCTTTCTCCAACTGTCACAAGTCTTTAATGTTCAGCTTGAGTGGTACCTCTTTACCTGCTCTCCCAGGATCTCCTCTTCTAAGCATCAGTCTCCTGATATATTTTCTGTCTGAAGATTTGATTGATTTCTCTATTAACACTACCTCGCGACTGGTAACCAATCGGCTTGTTTGTCTCATGTACACCATTGCTAAATTAAACTTCACAAATGACCCTGGGAAGCTTTTCCATTCCTTTGTAAGCACTTGGCATATTACCCAACATCTAGTAGATGTATATTAGTATATCACGAGTTTGTTGATCAAAGGAGTGAATGAGTCAGACATCCTGGGTGATAGGAGAAGTCCAGCCATCAGGGGGAAAGAAGAGAGAGATCCATGTTATGGGAAAATAGTATGATTCACCTGTATGAACTCACCAATATAGTTTGGCCCGGGGAAGCACAGGGAAGATGAAAATTAATGTCAAGATATATGTATGAAAAAGTAAATTAGGAGCAAATGTTGAACCCTGAACTTTATTCTTTGGGTAATAAACTATATTCTTTTGATAGTTGTTGAACTGGAGATGGACATTCTTTCCCCTTTATGCTCTTATATCTTCAACCTACAGACAGAAAGAAGAACATATCGCTTCAAGTGCATCTACTGTCAAACCTAATATCCTTGGACCAGACCCATGGACCTTAGAGAGAGTTTGTTGGAACTGTCAGGGGCCTTGAATTGAAAGTTAAATGAGTTTCAAGGACCCGCTGAGTCCTACGGTGTGAAGGTTCACATCAGGCCAAGCTCAACATCTGAGATCAATTCAAGTCAACAGATTAGATGCCTCTAGGGTGTGCTCAGCCCTGTGGCAAAATACAAGATAAATCAAAAGCAGGATTCCCTGTCCTTACAGAACAGGAGAGATCTGTCTCTGATGGAACTGCTCCAAGTGACCTCCCTACTTGGAGACATACTAGAGAATTAGGCAAGACTCGGTGTCCAGACGTTCCTCACAGAGTCCTCTCCACAAGGTGAGCTGCCATGCTAGTGTCTGGAGAATCCCCAAATGCTTCTCTAGACCCTTTTTGGCAAACTCAGGAAAGCGTTGTGAAGGAGCCCGGGATGATGTGTGGGTCATCCAAGATTCTCCTTTGACAGCAAGAAACCATGTTTCGCTGGGCATTCTGTTTTAACGAGCAGGATGGATTTTCTCATGGTGACAGTTTGGGTACAGGTACATCGACCAACTATTTCTTGTGCGTCCACAAAACGGTAAGTATTGTGTTAAAGAATCCCAACTTTTCTTGGCTCATGTGAGAAACGAAGGAGTTGAGGATGGGAGGGGTTTTTTTGTACTGCAACTGCCAATTTCTGTGTAGATTTTTTGAGGTTTGCAGGGGAGTTTGCAAAGCTGCCTGAAGTATCCTGGAAATGGTATATATCAGTTGGTCATAAAAAGTATTGTCAAAAATGCAATAAAAATCAAGTATTTTAAATCCAAGAAGCAAGGAAATGCACATATGTAAAGGGTCACCAGAGTTTTTGGATACTTCATAAGACCGAGAACACAGAGTTTAAGCCCTGGGTATAAAAGTATTTACTTGAGGGAAATGAGTTTATTTCCCCATCTGGAGTTTGTTAAAGCGCCCTGCTCCCAATATCTCCCTGTCTGGAAAGGCATGTCTTTCAGCTCCCACTGCCCATTGGCTGTGTACATATGCTGAGTTGCTATCCCAGTAGAATACCCAACTGAGGTAAGTCTAAGCAGGGCGGCGAGGTACTGCAGTCTCCGAAGGGACAGGCATCAGTGAGTGGTTAGCTTTCAGTAGCACAGCAGACCCTTTAGTAATGGGGCCTTACAGTGTAACGTTCAATGCTGGCTTCTACCTGGCAGATTTCTGTAGCCCAGAGGAGTGTCCATCTATGATTTCCCTACTCTTATCTCCTTGGCTCTCTACTTTTGTTTCTGATGACATCATCAAAGTGTAGCTGGCTTTGCTGGCGACACAGATGAGGTGTCTCTTCCTTTCTAAAGGATACGTGCATATCGGGCTTTTGCCTACAGACTCTTCCTTAAGACTGGGGCTTTGGCATTTGGTGGCATCAAGGGGGGAGGGTTCAACCTTGGTGCTGAGAACTCTTTTTTTTTTTTTTTTTTTTTTCGGATGGGTGAGGCTTTGCCCCGGAGAGTCGGTCTAGATATTGTAGACCCTTTAGCACCATCTTTAGCTTCTACTTCATGGATGCTAATTCACTTCTCTCAGAGGTGTGTCAAGCAAAAAGGAATCCTGCTATTACTAACTGTATCCTAAGTGTCAATCCGGTATAAGTCTGACCCAAGTGACACTTTGAACTTCCTCCTTAAGCTAATCTTTTAACATTTATGTCTAACATGACTTTCTGATGAGAGAACAAGCATAAATGCTCAAAGTATTTAAAATCTCAGCCAAGCATGGTGAGGGATGCCTTCAATCCCAGGACTTCTAAAGCAGAGGCAGGCAGATCTCTGAGTTTGAGGCAAGCCCCGTCTACAGAGTGAGTTCTAGGAGAGCCTGAGCTACACAGAGAAACTCTGCCTTGAAAAAAAAATCAAATAAAAAATAAGTATTTAAAATCTCAAAGTTTTAAAGCATCTAATGATGTGATATAGGAAAACCTTTTTTATTAAATTATATACCCAGACAATATCACATTTCCTTCCTAGCAATATTATCTCAGGAAATTTTCTAAGTGAATAAATGATATGCTTTTTAAAAAGGAAAATATTCTACTTGCTATTATATCTGGCATAGAGAGTCTTCCTTCTACCAATGAATTTGTGAACCAAGAGCAACATGACCTATGCAGTTAACAGAATGTGGACATTGTACATTGCTCTAGACTCTCTCCTGCCTCTGTTGAGCTTTGGAAACCATTTGAAGGCCCTCAGACTAGTCTGAAGAGGAGAACTTTCATTAAGTTGTCCTCCACTGGTCTTTGAGGCAGGGAAGCAAGCTATGGGGACCTTCATTGAATCACAAAGGCTTTATTTGATGTGTTTGGTTTATGGTTTATGAGTTTTTTTTCTCTCTTACCATACTGAGAACTCTCTGTAAGTCACACACATGTTCGATTCAGCTTATATCATCTTGAAAGAGCCTATAACCATCCACACATATGGAATAAATGCAGATGTGAGGAAGTGCTCATCCCTTTAAGGACTCAACTTCTGCAAGCCATTTTTTTTTCTTTTTCTAAAACCACAGGTTGCCATCTCCTGCAATTGTAAAAACTTGCAGTCTCCCTGTATGAGTTAACATTTGAAGGCTGAAGGGCCCAATGCCAAGCCCTTGGCCCCTGATCGACATCGCGATACCCCTCAAGGCTAGGTCTGTATAATCACAGACCTCACATATATTAAAGATAAACAGTATTTAAACCGTCTGCAGTGTACAATGATCTATTACTGCTACTCAAATCTTCCTTAGAGTTTCCCTTTCCTCTTGAGTAGTGATCAGATCTCTTCCAGAGTACCACTTTACCTTGATTTTGAAGCTTGGCATTTAATGTAATTGTGATCTTTAAAAAAAAAAAAAAAAAATCTATAAAGAGCAGGAAAACGGTTCCTGTCAGTGAAAGACATTCTCCGGACTGCTTTGCAGAATGAACTTCCCAGCTGACTCTAACTGGTGATGTTTGAATGGGCGTAGAAGACCCGGGAGGTGACAGTAGGTTGCTGGCCACTCTGAAGAGAAGAATAGCTGGAGCGCTTTCCCCGCCCACCCTCCCACTGTCCCTTTCCAGGAGAGAGGAAAGGAACTCTTCAAACTGGCTATAAACTGCACTAAGTCGGGTCTTGAGGTCAAACTCTTACACAGAGGAGGGAGTACTGATCCAGGGTTTTCTTTACACACGCCGTTCTTTGGATAAAGGCCTATTGCACTTTGTATAAATCTACTCTAAGATCATGCTCCTGCCAAAGAACTTTTGTTCATGAAGTGTGTCAATGGTAAGTAATTGAACAGAGAGAAAGGACGGTAGGTAGATCTGTAGCCAGACATATAAATAGACGCACACAGAATCTACCACACAATTTGCCACTCTCTTCTTGAGCATCTCTGAGAAGTGCCAGCTGTTGGCTGACTCCCCCATGCTATGTAGGTCAGGATGATACGAGAACCCAAACTATAAAAAAATGACAACAAAATGGACCCTTAGTTGGTCCCAAGGAGTTATATAAAGCTCCCCTAATTGACCATATCAGAGGAGATTTTGAACTTCTTGCATGAAAACAACTTGGCATTCCTGGTGATCACACCATTTACAACAAGGTCTCCTCTGAATGCTCCAGAATAATGGGGACAGTATTTTAAAATAAATGTGCTGCAACACGCAGGCCGTGCTTTCAAAAGCCTATGTGCTCCCCTTTAGAAAGGTGGGTTGTTGCTCTGCTGGAGAAGGGAGATTGGCTCTTGGGAATATTTTTTTTTTACCCCAATAAACAGTGTTGGAGAGGGACTTTTTTGGCACTTGAATGATATACGTGTAAAAAGAAAAGTTGCCTTTATAGAAGCACAAAAAAAAAAAAACAAAAAAAAAACATACGTTTTACTCTGAACAAGCTATTCAGTTGAAGTCAGCTTTGTTATGCTCACAAATTGAATTTTTTGACACCTGACTCTTCTAAAACTTGCTATAGTGGGACCATTTATTGTTATTAGCCTCATCTAGATGTTACAAAGCAGTGAGGGCCATTCTCTGGTGATAATTCTGGGTTGGGGTAAAGTAAATATTGCAGCGTCTGTAACGTAAGGAAATAGCTGTTTCAGGGGGAGGGGGAAAGGAGAAAGAAAGAAATAGAAGTGTGTTGGAAGCTGTAAAGCCAATCTTTTCCTCTGACAGTTATTTATATACGTAATGCTAATTAAATTTTTATTAATAAGTAAGCATCCGTTTCTGGATAATCATATTCTATTATCCTTGATTATCTACCATCATTATGGAGTACCTAAAATTGTAGAATGAAGGGTTTAGATAAGACGACAATCAGTGAATGATAGAGGATGCTGATGAAGTTGATTTAGGTTATGGCTGCTTGGTAACCCGCACTCACTCTCCCACAGGATACTCCTTGGAGCCACGTCCAGGAGCAGATGGAGATGCATAGGTCATGGGGTTCACTTGCTATTTCTTATATGATCAGGTTCACAACCCAATAAATCAGCCAGCTCTAGAGAACTAGGTTGTACAAACAGCTTTACAATAAAGAATTTTAAGCAGGAGATCTCCAATCCCACCGACACTAGCAAGGGATGATCTAGAGATACACAGCAGATAGACAGGGTAGGGTGTGAGTCCAATATTAAAGCCCAATACAGTCAAGGTCAAAGGATGCAGACTCACTGCCTCTGCTCAAGGTCTAGAGTGTCAGTGATGGTGGTAGATGCCATTTTCTTTTCTACCAGAAGGAGTTCCCCCTCCCTGTTCCGTTTTCCAGGGAAATAGTTCATTTCATTCATTATTGTAGATACTGATGAATCTTTTCCTTGATGTGTAGTATTGTAGTATTCCAGCATTGAAGTATTTTGTCTGTGCTAGGGAAGGATCACTAAAAAGGGCAACTTTAGAGTCTCTTTGGTGCTGGAGTTCTCTTGATGGTAGACATGGACACTTGGCTTTCTTGCTATCCATTTTCACCTGACTATTTGTTAGCGTTATTTACTTCTGGCAATCTTCTCCAGAGCAGAACTTTATGTTCAGAACCTAACAAGAATGATGACTTTGAGAACAGACTGGCCATGGGCTACATTTCCTGGAGGCAAAACTTTTGAGTCTTTATTGCTCATCGCTCAACTGCCTCCTTGCATTGTGGTCAGAGGTAGATCAAATCTGATTTGCTTGACTTCTGCCTGCTCCATCAGTATGTCACTAACACTGTGTATTCTCATCCAGTCTTCTGCTGGTCAAGGCCAGGGTTTCATCACTTCTTAGCTAGTGAGATATGATCGAATATAAGTCCATGGCCAATGATCTGCACTCTATTCAAAGAGTTTGGAGAATGGACTTTCAAAATAGAATCCTACTAGAACATGACATTCCTGTAAAATAATTATTGCAAATGAACTAGTAGGCACAAATTGTTATGCCTCAACTGGAACTGATACCTAGTAGGTGCCTTAGAATAGTAACCCAATTTTGTGCTCCTGAAAAAGAACTGGGGAGATGAATTGTTTCCATTTTACTGCCTAAGAATCTGAGAGAGAGAAATTAAGATTGACAACAGTTGGAATTAGAAAGTGATAGAATAGGAATTTGTTGATTGAAAAAACTAAAAGCAAAGGGGGTTTCTGTCCCTCTAATCTCTGCAGCAGTATTTCTACAGTTCCTACATTTACTTGTCTTGCTTAACCTCTGTCCTGACTTTTCTCTGGTGATGGTATGTTGAGTTTTTTTTTCCTTAGTTGGTCACCCTTGATGTGAACCACATGCTGTCAAATTGAACATTTTGTTTTTCTGAAAGCAACTGGGAAGATTTAGAGCCATCCTGTACATCAGGTAGCACACTTCCACAGTGGTGATATCTCTTGTCATAGCATGGAGGACATGTGGTGGTCCTGATTTGGAAAGTATAATGGCAGGAGACACTGGGAAAAGAACTCAGTCCTTAGAGTACAGGTCATGTCTTGGTATATATAGACACTATGATATTCTACAAGTGCCTTGTTTTCCATCTCTGTAACTACATCTCCATGGGCATTCAGGAGTGAGCCCAGACCATGAACTTACACTGATAGCTATCTGTCATGTCACTTTATAGTATGGTTCCTGTCTAATGCCAAGAAAGAGTACATCCTAATTATCAGGGGCCAAAATATCTCCAGGCTAACTCATATCTGATCCCAGACAAAACTGAACAAAGAAACTTCCCAGTGGTGCTTTGAAACATATTTTGAAGTGAGTTTGCCACTAGGCCTGCAGAATTAAATAGGTTTTTCTATCTGTGAGACAATCTACCCCTAAATCCTTTCTATTCAAGTTATAACATCCCATCACTAAACTGATAGTCAATTTTAACTGGCCATTTAAAAATAGCTAGCTGCCTTAGCATGGATGATTTGTTGGGGGATGTGTATGTGTGAGGAGTCAGGCGATGACCTTGGGTATCGTTTCTCAGACGCTAACCACCATATTCAGGAGACCATCTCAAGGACCTCGAGCATGCCAAGTAGGCTAAGCTGGCTGACACTGGAGCCCCAGGGTTCAACTTGTTTGTTCCCCAGTACTAAAGGTCCATGCCACTGTACCCCGGTTTTTACACAGCTTTTAGGGATCAGACTCAGGTCTTCATGCTTGTAAGGCAAGCACTTTAATGACTGAACTACATCCCTGGCCATGAATATGTAATATATCTATTGTATCACATATAATATACCATGAGATGTTTTATATATGTATGTATATTATATATTTATTATATTATATATAGTATAGTACATACACACACACACACACACACACACACTTCATTCTTTCATCCTTATTCTGTCATAAGCTAAGTATTTTAGTAAAAAAAAGAATCCACTTAGATCCTTCATTGTTTGCTTTTGATTTTGGCAACGGAGGCCAAATGCCACTATGGCTATACAGAAGACAAGTAGGAAGTTCGTACTGGGAGATCTACAGTTGATACAAACATAAACAGCCAAAGCCTTGCTCCAGGCCCCTCAAGACTCTCTGACCTCTGATTAGAAGCTTCTACAAACTTCAGTCTCTCTTCTCCAATGTCTCAGGCCCAGCAAGGAGACACTGGATCCCACTCCTCACACCAGGCTCGGCAGCAACCCTATTCATTCCAGAGCGCTCAACTCAGCAGCCTGGTGAAAAATTACTACGGTATCTCACAAATTTGAAAACTTTTCCTTCCCTCCGAATGCTGTGTCTGCAGAACACCAAAACATCCAGATGAAGAGGAAGATCTGCAGTCAGCCATTCTGATTTTTGTTCTACACAACAACAAACACTGAACCACTTATAATCATCAGAATGGCTTACAATGTTTTCTGACATTGTTAATTTATGCACTTTTCTCCATCTCTCTGATTACCCACTAACTAGTGATATAATCAGCTCAGAATCCGAGGGGAGCAGGGAAGCGAGGGACTACTCAGCTTGAGCTTTATGTGGGCATTCTGCACACCCCTTTCTTTTGGTCCACACAGCAGGATGAACAAAGGACAAGGGTCTGTGGCAGCCAAAGGTTTTGGAGTTTGTGTTTAATTTTATTGTTGTTGTTGTTTTTGGTTTTTCAAGACAGGGTTTCTCTGAGTAGCCCTGGCTGTCCTGGAACTCACTTTGTAGACCAGGCTGGCCTCGAACTCAGAAATCCAACTGTCTCTGCCTCCCAAGTGCTGGGACTAAAGGCATGGGCCACTGCCTCCCGGCTCCTAATTTTATAAAGACCTGGAAACCCGTAGCGCTTACTGACTGAACCACATACCCTTGGCTAATTTCGGCCTTTCAATAGTTTATGGTGTTCCTGTATCCATTTCAGAAAAGTCTGTACAATGTTTTAGTTTTTTGTTTTTTTTTTTTTCATTTTCTCACTGACTCCTTTAAGCCAGATCAAACAAGCGAAATCCTGTGATTATTTAGTTGTTTGGGCCACTTTTTTCAAACGCCATTTTCTAGTCTTTACATTTAGGGAATGTTCCTGAGTATTTTTTGATGCATTCTGCTTGTTCGTCTGTTTGTTTCATGGTGTCTTATAGTTCAGGGTAGCCTCAAACTCACTATGTAACCAAGGCTAACCTCACACTGCTGGCTCTCCCGACACGTCCTCCAAGGTGCTGCGATCAGGAGCAAGAATCAGCTTACCTGGCTTGCTTATGAATATTTGTTAGGCTTAATGAAATTATCAGAGTCACAACACAGAGTGCATGACCCTCAGATTGAGGTGTTTTGTTTAAAAGATGGACCTTAAAAATATTTCTCTTGCTGGTCTAAATCAGAATAGATAACTCCAATAAGGATCCTTAATGAGATAGATGCTTTTATGGTTTCTCTCGTTTGGTGACTGTATTTTTTTTTTTTTTCAAATGTACTTTTTCTGGACTGGAAGGTGCATTGCTATTCTGCCTGATTTAGGGAGAATTTGGAGGTTTTTGTCTCCTTATCAGAAGATATGCTTATGAGTGTATTTTATAGGCAGCCACTCACTTATGTTACAAAACATGAAGTGTTCTCCTTCAAAGTGTGTCTCAGAGGACCACTAAACCATTCAAGTTTATATATTAGCTATTACAGACTAAATGCTTGTCCTAAAGAACCTCCCAGTATAGAAAGAGTGGTTTCCATGAATAGACAAGTGAAGGGTTCGAAGAGAGGGTACTTAAAAGACGAGGGGAGGTTGACATGTTTTATGAGAGTGGCATTCAAGGAAAGTGTTTTCTAAGGTGAAATGCTACAGACTTGAAGGAGTTTCCTCCGATACCATGCTTGCCGGGAATTTTAAGCTATATGTTTATAGCAGAAAACACACAGGTGATTACATTCCAATCCTGAAATATCCCATTCCCTTCAGGAGGAAAAGGAACCATGCATGCACCTAATTTCTGGAATTCTCGAAGAATGACGATTTATCATTTACAACGATAGCTTATTCTACAAATGTCATTTGCCAGATATCTATTGTAAAGCTCTGCAGACAGGTCTCTTCCAGAGCAGGATTTGTCACAAAGAAAGGAGGGCAAATAGAGAAAAAAAAAATCAGCCAAGCAACTTAGACAAACCGTTTCTTCTCCAGTCTCCAGGTAAACATTGAATGTTCACTTACTGGGCTGCCCTTGTTCCAAATGTGGTGTGTAAAATGTAGTACTGAAACTCTTTGTAAGGATCTTACAAGGACAGCTATTGAGAAAATGTGTGGTAGTAAATTACTAAAATCTACCCTCTATTAACTGCTTTTATGGTAATAGAAAAACACAATTAAAAAAAAAAAAAAA
>JADRCD010217788.1:20024-37881 GCA_019843815.1 Montemys delectorum | reverse complement strand
ACATACATACATACATACATACATACATAAATAAATCTTTTTTAAAAAATGTACAATTTGCAAATGTTTAAAAAAAAAAAAAAAAGAATTTTCAGTGTCATAGGTAGACCAGCTAGCTTGCCAGCACTGTTGGTGGGCATCCAAACTGGTACCACCTTAGGAAAAAAATAAGTATTATCTCATAAAATAGAAGACACACATTGTTGTGACTGCACCACCAAGTTGCAAAGGCTCTCTCATATGTGAGTACCAGGAGGCATTCTTGACCATGTCCACAGAGTATTACTCAGTCAGCAGGATGATCTAGCCACACTATAACCTTCACTACACAGGAGGGAGAAAGAAAAGCTTTCTTTGCCTTTAGAAAAGGTGTAGAAAGTAGAAACTGTAAAAAATTTGAGGCAAATTACCCATGACTAGGTACATATAGCATTTTTGTAAGGCTCAAAGCCAAGCAGTAACATTGCTCTTTAGGAAGAGATGATAAAACCAACTTCTTTCAAAAGCAAGAAGGAAAAATAAAATTCCAGTGGAGATTAGGGGCACTTCTGAAGTTCCTGCCATCTTTCTAAGGAAGTTTTTATTCCACAACCTATTAAACATTCCCGTGCATTGAAATCATATTGCTGAACAAGCAAACGGTTATTTTACCTTGTATTTAGCTCTAAGTACAAACAGACAATTCATACTAATCAACTGTAAATCTCATATTTAAAGACAAGGAAACTCAGAGATGAGTTGATTTCTTGCTGGTAAGTACTAGAGAAGCACTGTGGGTAACTAGAATTTCCACTGTGAAGAATAACCCCCGGGTCACTAGTGATTAGGATTAAGAATTAATGCTATAACGCAATAACCTTTAAAGAGTAGGAAAAAGCTTTAGTGATCCTTACTTCAAAAATAAACAGAAGCCGTTTGTGGTGGCTCACACCTTTGATCCTAGCACTCAGGAGACAGAAGCAGATGGGTCTCTGTAAGTTCCAGACCAGCCTGCTTGCTCTACAGAGTGAGTTCCAGGACAGCCAGGACTACATAGACAAACCCTGTCTCAATAAAATACACACACGCACATAGAATACGGACCATAGCAGCAATATCAGCACTTATGAGGTAGAGGATGATCTGACCTACATATCAAGTTCCAAGCTTGATCAAGTTCAAGGCCCTGGCTGGGCCTTATAATAAGACTTTGTCTCAAAACACACACACACACACACAGCAATTTAGAACATACGGATGTGTGTACATGTTTGTTAGTCTGTGTGTACTCATGGGAGAGACAGCAGTGCTGGGAACCAGTCCCAGGGTCTGATGATACACGCTAAACACAAACTCTACCAGTGAGTTAGTTACATTCCCAGTGCCTAGGACTTTATAGTTAATAAAACAGAAACAGAAAGCCTTCGCCTGAGAAATTTTGATATTCTAAAAAAAGAAACTTGGTATCATAGGTTCTGGAAAAAAAAAAAAAAAGAAAAGAGGCTTCTTAAAGGAAACAAGTCTACAGTTGGCTTCAGCTCTTTTGTTCTAAGGGGAAGTTCAACAGGACAAACCCCAGGCAGGTTTCTCGTTGTGCACAAGAGATGTCTTAAAACTGTGAGAAAATAATTCTGTGGCCTGTCTCCAACACTGGAGAATGAATGTAGTGCTTTCACTCTTCCAAAGCCACGGTCTGGACATATTTAATTGTTGAACTTAGCCCTGTGCTTCACCATCACATTTAGAATGAAAACTTCTGATTCATCATGACAATGGAAGAACAGCAGATGCCTCCCATTTCAGAAGTCGAGACCTAAGCTCTAAAGCACTGACCCAACAATTCAGGCAAACACAGCTCCTGTCCCAACATGGTCAATATTGGAAATAAGACCAATATATCCAATACCCTCTGAAGAGAATCCCAAAGAAGATGCTAAGTATAACCCACAAGGGTCAATGAGAGGCACAGTAAACACTGTTTATCACACTGGCAAAAAGTGGAGAAAGGTTTATAGAGTAGGAAATTTCATACCCGATTAAGCTGGGACAGTAAAGCCCAGAAGATCACATAGTTCATCTGAGCAAAGGATTAGGTTTCTGAGCAAATGAAGAAAATCAGACCAAGAAACCCCCAAGAAACAGAATTAAAAGAAGTAAATTCAAAGAGATCACAATCCTTTAGAAAGCCAAAAGAAGACAAAAGAAACCTATTGGAAGGAGCATTTGGGACCACTCCTGCGAATGGTAACTAAAGAATCCTAGAATACTCACTTTCTTAAAAAAATAAAAGGAGCAGAGAGCACAGATGTCACCTGGATCAGCTTCTGCAGAGAAACAGAACGGACTTCCAGCTCAGACGGGATCTCAAATGAAGCGGCTGGCTCTAACACACCAGACTCTCAGCAAAACTACCGGGAACCACAAAAACTGGAATATGGGTGTATCTGTGTGCAGGTGGCAGGGTGCTTGCCTACAGAGCACAAAGCCTGGAGTCTGATTCCCCAGTAGCATATAAAACTTGTAATCCCACACCTGGGAAGTGGATGCAGGAGGATCAGGAGTTCAAGGCTATCCTCAGACACATAGTGAGTTCCAGTATGAAGCCAGACTGAGTTACATGAGATTCTAGCTCAAAAAATAAAAATAAGCCGGGCAGTGATGGTGCACGTCTTTAATCCCAGCACTTGTGAGGCAGAGGCAGGTGGATTTCTGAGTTCGAAGCCAGCCTGATCTACAGAGTGAGTTCCAGGACAGCCAGGGCTAAACAGAGAAACCCTGTCTCGAAAAACAAAAATAAATAAATAAATAAATAAATAAAAATATTTTTAGGCTCAGCGGTTAAGAGCACTGACTGCTCTTCCGAAGGTCCTGAGTTCAAATCCCAGCAACTACAGGGTGGCTCACAACCATCCATAATAAGATCAGATGCCCTCTTCTGGTGTATCTGAAGACAGCTACAGTGTACTTACACATGACAAGTAAATGAATCTTACAAGAAAAAAAAGATGCTCTACAAGCTTGCCTACAGCTTGCTCTTGTGGAAGCATTTAAAAATAAATAAACTTTTGGGGGGTTTTTTTGTTTTTTTGAGACAAGGTTTCTCTGTGTGGCCCTGGCTGTCCTGTTACTCACACTGTAGACCAGGCTGGCCTCCAACTCAGAAATCCGCCTGCCTCTGTCTCCCAAGTGCTGGGATTAAAGGCGTGCACCATCACTACCCAGCTAAATAAACTATTTTTAAAAAGTCAATACAACTTGAAAAAAACACTGGACTGATAAATGAAAATACATTTCCTCTAAAGTATAAAATTTTTATATTTAGTAACCTATCCACCCAAATGAAGAATAAATCTATTAAGATCCATCTTTTCAGCTAGACATAGTGGCACACATCTTTAATCCCAGTCCCTGGAGGAATTAAAAGCCATCCTAGTCTACTTAGTACAGACAGTTCTAAGAGAGCCAGAGCTGGATACTGATACTCTGTCTTGAGAGAGAGAGAGAGAGAGACAGACAGACAGACAGACAGACAGACAGACAGAATGAGATTCATCCTTTCAATGTAACAGAAGTTTGGCTTTCAGTTGTTTTATGTGTATAAATGTTTTGCCTGCATGTTTGTATGTGCACCATGTGTGTGCCTGGTTCCTTAGAGGTCAGGAGAGGGCGTTGGAATCCCTGAAACTAGAGTTTACATGGTTGATAGTCACCACATGGGTGCTGAGAACTGAACCCAGGTCCTCTGCAAGAGCAACAAGTGCTCTTAACTGCTGAGCCACCTCCTCTTCCCTGCAGAGTGTGTATTACAGAGCTTTATTCACTTGCTTGGATAATAACCAATTCATCAACTGCTGGTTTTATGTTAAACATTTACATACCACTAACTGCAGAAGTGGTACAATTTACAACTGTAACCAAATGCAGTATGCAGCCATGATCTTTTATCTATAAGTTTTAAAAAGTTTTAAAGCAGAGATGTTTTGTTTAATAGAATATATCCTTGTGTGAGGCTATCGTGTCTTTAATCGCCCTATTTCACGCGACCATACGACACAGCCAAAACATTAGTTATTGCATATATAATATATGTACATAGTAATATACAACCATTTTCCTAAATCTATGATTTCATATGTTCCTAGCGCTAAGATTACAGAAAGGAGACTGTGTCATCATGTGACCAGAAGATGACATAATGAGTGGTGTTTCTAAACATATCTGGATTTTAAAACAGCTATGATTCAGCTATCATTGCTGAAGGTAAACAAAATCAGAACTGTTGGCTAAATCAAGACTCATCCTGTGCAGATGTATCCTGTCAACATGTGGACAGATGTGCTCCCCCAAGATGGATTTGATACGGATAGCCTGACAATTTAGGTGTGCACCAACCCAATAAGTAAGATCTTGGAGTCAAGACAGGGGCTGAGAACAAAGAGTGGAACTATCACATTAAAAGGTAAATCCTGAGGCTGACAGACTGTAGGAGACGGCAGGCCTCCTGGGAGATTGTGTCTTCTACCCATGGCTGGGATGCTGTACCCACAAAAATCCCAACGACGGGGTTATCTAAAGAAGACATGCAAAGCAAGCAGTAGCAGCCAATAGGCTGACAAGGATGGGGGAAATCTCAAGGCCGGTATCCAGGTGAAGAACTAAAGGCAAGTAATGGCTGCTGAGAGCGGGATCAGCCTTCTTCAAGGACAAGCTCACCCAAGTCAAAATGGTCAGCGCTAAACATAAACGGTCAGTGCATACATGTGGGTACCACTAAGGAGGTCAGCAGCTTGTGTACGTATATAAATATGTATATACACAAATATTTTAAAAACAAGAAACTATAAATGAGAGGGACTGGAGCGAAGAAAAACTCATATGTGAAGTTCTCAAAAATAAGGAAATTTAGGGGGTTGGCTTCCTTCCTTTCTTGTCGTTGTTCTTGACTTTTCTGTTTGTTTGTGGTTTTTTTTTTATTTGTTTGTTTGTTTGTTTTTTGAAACAGGGTTTCTTTGTGTAGTCTTGCCTGTCCTGGAACTCATTCTGTAGACCAGGCTGGCCTCGAACTCATACACTCCTGCCTCTGCCTCTCAAGTGCTGGAACTAAAGGTGCACACCACCACCACCTCCTGACTAATAATAGTTTTCAAATTAAAAAAATAATAATAAAGTGAATTCTGCAAAGGCAGGGAGTGGTGGTCATGCTGAGGCAGCAGCAGAAGGGTGCAGGCCTTCCTTAGGAGGCTCTTGGAAGAGCTAGGATTATGGGTGCTGCCACGCAGAGATTGGCAGGCACAGTTCCAGGAGAAACATTGGCATGCACCACTGTCTGCCAAAATCTGTTCTCATTGTCCTCGTCATAACAGTGCAAATGACGTGTGCCACATCCAGGTTTTGGTCTTAACACTTGGACACACAGTTCTCAACAGCGTGAGCCTATTAGGAAGAGAGAAGTGCCTGTCCCTCAAAAGCCACCGTACACGAGGAAGGCATTCTAAGGAACGGCAGATTATGACCACAATCCCACATCCCAGATCGCCCTTGAGCCGCTCACCACAGACCTGCCCCACGAAAGAAAAACAGCTATCAATGTTTTGTAAGTGACTTCATTGTTGGGGTTCTTTGGTCTGGGAGCTTAGTGTATAGCCAGCCGTGCTATGCTATTGCAGAGGCTACACCACACGTTCCCTCCTATCCCAGACACCCACTTGGACCCTATCTAAAGGGAAACTCTATCTCGGGAAAACATAAAGTGCTGCTCCTTACAGTCATCTACACTGTGGTCACAGTGTCACAGAAGAATCCACTGAATTCATTCATCCAACAAGCTTTTCTGAGTACAGACTGCCAGACAGAGGATACCATGCTGTGTGTACACCGGAGACACAAAGCCAGTGGAGGAGACGGTTACTGGCCCCTCTGTACACATCCTTCCACCCAGATTTTAGGCTCAGCTCCTCTCTGCCTAGTCCCCAGCATTTCACACTGTCTTCTGTATAACATTCTAAATATTCATGAGAGAAGCTAAGAAATCGCGGTGGTAGTGGCGCACGCCTTTAATCCTGGTCTACAGAGTGAGTTGCAGGACAGCCAGGGCTATACAGAAAAACCTTGTCTCAAAAAAAAAAAAAAAAAAAAAAAAAAAAAGATAAGCTAAGAAATCACTGAGTGCATGTTAGCTTCAGAGACTTCATCTAAAGGGGTAAATTCAGGCCACAGTACACACTCCTCACCTCACAGGTCTGCAGCCTTTTCACTCAACTTCAGAATCAGATGAACTATAGACCCAGCACAACTTAAAGACAAATACAAATATGAAGGGGGCTGGAGAGATGGCTCAGCTCTTAAGAGCACTGACTGCTCTTCCAGAGGTCCTGAGTTCAAATCCCAGCAACCACATGGTGGCTCACAACCATCTATACTGGGATCCGATGCCCTCTTCTGGTGTATCTGAAAACAGCTATAGTGTATTCATATAAATAAAATAAATCTTTAAAAAGAAAAAAAAGCATATGTTTAAAAAAAAAAAAAACAAATATAATGGAGAGTTTGAAATCAGTGGTCTTCTGGGAAAAGCTGAAACTCCACTAGACCATTAGCAGTTTCATTTATGGGGCAGTCGAGCAAAATGAGAAAGGTTCAGGGAAGAGTCAGGAAAGACAGAGTGTCTCTGTAGTGTGTGCACGTGCGATATGCAGAGCAGAGCCAGGCACACAACTTCAGTTTCCACCAAAGAGGCCCAAAGCCCCTTCTCTTCATCATCCCTTTGTGCTTAATGGGAACTGCAGTGGGCAGCTGCTCCTCTAGGTAGCTTCCTGACTTAATTTCATTGTTATGTAGAAGATGGCCTTTAATGGCTGGTTCTGACAAGTCTCAGATCAACAGATGCAAGAATCTCCATACTGGCCTGGTGGTGGTGGCAAAGGCGGCACACGCCTTTAATCCCAGCACTCGGGAGGCAGAGGCAGGTAGATTTCTGAGTTTGAGGCCAGCCTGGTCTACAGATTGAGGTCCAGGACAGCCAGGGCTATACAGAGAAACCCTGTCTCAAAACCCACAAAAACAAAAACAAAACAAAACAAAAAAAACAAAAAACCCATACTGGCAGGAATCAAAAAGGTGACCAGACAGTTGTTTCTGAGAAGGTATTTATATGGACAGTCTCCGTAGTATTCAATATGGACTGCTGCTGTCTCTGTAGGTAACTGGAGTTTCTGCTGTTCCCACGGCCTTTTCTGTTCTTGCCACAGAGTGTCCCAGGATTTGAGTTAGGGATCTGTTGATATGTGTGTTCTCCCACTAGACCATGTTTTTCTTTCTTCTTCTCTTTGGTTCTCTAGCTATGCAACCCGGGCTGCCCCGAAAGTCTAAATCCTCCAGCTAGGATGACAGCCATGCCCCACCGCTATACTCTCCTCAATTTCCACCTAATTGTTTTTTAACCTCCTATTCCTCCAGGACTCAATATTCAAGACACTGCTGAAAGCCATCTTTTAGCCCAGCCGTCACCTCTAGTCACTCGATCATCTAGCACGCAGCCTCACTGCTGCTTCAGACAGGACAGATCAGACTCTTAGATAGATTCCAGTCACCTAGCGGCCAGAGGTGCTTTCCTGTTTGAAAGGCAAGAATGCCACATCCCTTTTTCTTTCCCTTCACCTTCATTTCTATCTAACTTATTTGGCTTAATGTGTCCAACATATAAGAAAAATGCAGCAAGTCCCACATAAGACACCCCACTTGTTGAGTTTCCAAGTGCCCATCTCGGAGGCTGTCAGATGTTTCCCTGCAGACATCTAAAGCCCAGGCTCATGAATGACCTTTCCTATCCTGTCTTTTGTTTCTCTGTGCTTCCTTGAGACTTCCTGTTTGATTAACCACACACTTGAGTGTTCAAGCTCCATGTGTCCATTATTCTCCATAAAAGGGACTGGGGAAGTAACCAGCCAGTTAAAACACAAAATGATGTATGAACAGAAACAGCTGCATCTGAGCAGAAGGCCAAGAAGGCAGTGGGGATCCAGGCAATCTGCAAACTTCAAAAACAAGACCCAGTTAGTCAGGCATGGTTAACAGGCTGCTGACTGGGGCACTGGAGGCCCATTTCATAACTGAAGATCACCACAGCCATGAATGAATCTGCTTTCAGTGATCTCCAGCCACATCCTCAACACCACCCCCACCCACAGTCTGCCTCAAGGGACTGAAACTGCCTTGGTGCCTCTTTCTCTCACTGAAGAGTCAATAATACCAACTAAAAGGCTTCCCAAAAACTTTCATTTTAGTTCCCAATCTAAAAAACAGGTTTTTGGGCCCTTCCCTAAAGTGGCCAAGAAAGTAGAAGCAGGACAGACACAGACACAAAAACAAAAGCCCAGGCAGCAAGTCTACATTCTCCAGACATCTGGAAGGTCTGTCCGTTTCCAGAGCCTCCTCTAGTCATGGTCTACACCCACCGCTGCTGTCTGGCCCAGGACATCCCAGTTTTACAAAGCCTTCTGGAGATGACTCCCAAACCGAGTGCTTCCCATGTCCACCACAGGTCAGTGCTAACTTATTTCTTGGCCTGTGGTAAAAACCTTGACAACAGCAGTAAACACACTTGAACTTCTAAAGCAAATCTGATAAAGTAAACAAATTTTTATCACAGCTGCATTACAGATATTTCCACAAAGTTTCATAATCTGCAAAAATTCTAAGAATCTGTAGTCTCCTGGGAATTTTCTATCACACGCGTTTATCTAAAATACTCACTATACATTCAAACTCTGTATAGAACTGATCTACAAAGTCAATCTGGGGCATGCAGTCTCCCAGAGACAACACTTTTCCCATGAAGAGGCCGGAAAGCCTCTAACAAAAGGCCATCAGTCCCCCCCAGTAACCTTCATCCCCGGCTTCTCCCACAACCAAAATGAACAACTGCAAGGAAGATTTCAGGATGCTCACTTGTATCAAGTTATGATCTCACATTTAAAAACAAAAAAGTCAGCTGGGCAGTGGTGGCGCACACCTTTGATCCCAGCACTTGGGAGGCAGAGGCAGGCCGATCTCTATGAGTTCAAGCCCAGCCTGGTCTTCCCAATGAGTTCCAGGCCAGCCAGTTACATAGTGTGATCCTGTCTTTAAAAAATGAACATAGACGGGCGGTGGTGGCACACACCTTTAATCCCAGCACTTGGGAGGCAGAGGCAGGCAGATTTCTGAGTTCGAGGCCAGACTGGTCTACAGAGTGAGTTCCAAGACAGCCAGGACTGCACAGAGAAACCTTGTCTCAAAAAAAAACCACAAAAAAAAAAAAAAAGAGCACAGAACCTCAGGGGCTGAAGAGATGGTTCAGCAGTTATGAGCGACTGCTGTTCTTTCAAAGGACTCAGGTCCAGTTCCTAGCACCTACATCAGGCATCTTATTACTTACTGTCTGTGACCCCGGTCCCAGAGGATTTAACACTGTCTTTTATGCTAACCCCTAAAAGCAACAGGCTCACAAGTCACAGGTGAAGACACTAGACCTATCAGATTATTTGATGTGATGAGCAGGAACCCTTGAGAGACTCAGCTTCTCGGATTAACTTCAAGCCTGAGGCAACCACACCACCATTAACTGCCTACATTTTATTTATTATTGTGTACGTCTCCACGATGTATGTGGTGGGTACACATGCCATGGTGTGCATGTATACATGTGCTTGTCTGTAGGTCAGAGAACAGCTTAGTGGGGTCAGTTCTCTCTTCCCACCCTTATACAAGTTCCAAGATTCAGACTCAGGTCCCTAGACTGGATAAAGTCCCTTTATCCACTGAGCCGTCATCTCACCAGCCACAACTTCCTTGGTATGAGATTAAAATAAATTAAACTAGAATCCTTTTGTCTAAACATTTGTAACAGCTTAAATTTCCCTGAGGACTGTTGAGTCCTGAGCTCCCAAGGTTCCCAAAGGTAACTGAACTTCTGGTCCCCTGTCCTACCTCCCGGGCATGTACTACTATACTTAGGATTTACCTATACTCTCTATGAACCCCATAACTTCATTATTACTCTTCTAGTTAGCGACTGTCTTGATCCATTTTCTGCTGCTATAAGAATACCTCCGACTGGGTAATTTATAATTAAACAGACTTGGCTGAGGGTTCTGGAGGCGGAGACATCCCAAAGCCTGCTGGCACCTCCCTGGGAAGGGTCTTCTTGTGGATTATCACACAATGGAAGCATCCCACAGCAAGAGCATAAATAAGTCAGGAAGATCCAAGCTCACTTTCACAATAAACCCACTGCCATGTCTAAGACACGTAGAACAAGCAAGTCTTCATAAACTAACCCTAACCTCTCTATCGACACGAGAAGACTGGATCGGTGTCCAACGCGTGAACTTGGTAGACACAGCTAAACCACAACAGCCACCCACTCTAAATGTGTTCACTTCCCAGAAGCTAAGGTTCTGGTGTTGAAGGTTAAGGCCACAAAACTTAAATTCCATAGCAATCAATAATTTTACATTGCCAAGGTGCTATCTCATATTTCTAAGACAGTCCTACATTTTGGAAATCTGCAGGCAAATTATTCCTACCTTCAATTACAGAGCTGAGGGTGGGAAATTATTACTTCCTAGTCCCTGCCAACTCATTCCATGTTCTCCCTACACCCTTTCTACGCTCTTCTCTTGGAAAAGGTTGGACATTTTCATTCTTTCTGAAATCAGTTGATGGAACACCCCTGAGAACATATTTAAATGCTTCTGTATTTTACCAATGGGAGGGGGAGGGGAGAGAAGCAGGGGGTGGGAGCTCTTAAAACCAACACTCGCTCCCCCGTCTCACCCCAGTGCTGTGCAGCAAGGAGTGCTACCCTATCTATCCCACAAGAAAGGAAACTCATCAAAGCGTTTCAAAGTCCCCAGTGCTTCTTATGTGGCGTGGCGGGTATAACCACAGTCTCCACACAAAGATGGAGAGAAGGTAGGGGCTAAGTAGGTCTGTCTGTAAGGAAAGCAGAAAGGGCGGACAGAAACACAGAAATTCACCAGCAGCTCAAGCCTGGAGGGCTCTGGTTAGAACTGTTTGGATCTGGGTTGAGTTTGTTTGTTTATTTGTTTGTTTGAATCTTCAATTCCATGTGGAAGTGAGCTATGTGACAGGCAGAGGCACAAAACCCACCACAAACACAAGTCCTTCAGGGCAATTATGACCTGTTCTCAGAAATAAAACCAACCAACCAAACAAACAAACAAACAAACAAACCAGTGACCTTCAAATGAACCTTAGCTCAGAGACAGGCAAAAGATTAGCAAGTCGGAGGTTGATAGCTTGGCAAATTTGCATCAACAGAAGTTAAGGTGAATAGAACTCCGGAGCCTGAAAGAGGGAAACAGTGACAAAGGAAAGATCCTGGGGGTACAGAAGCTATCTCTCTAATCAGTCAATAAAAATACGCATTAGACCTACTCCGCAAACTTAAAGAATACACACACACACACACACACACACACACACACACACACAGCCACCATGGAACAGTCAGAATTTACAGGGAGCAGAGGAGAAACAGACTAGAACTGGAGATCAACCAGGCAGCCTTGAGGCCTTATCTTCAGTGATGTCAGATAAAGGGAACAGTTGAACTGAGCTCAGCAATTTAGCAAGCAGAAAGGAATAGTGGCCAAGGTAGGAAATGAGATAAGGCGGCATTCCCCCATAGAATCAAAATTTACTGACCACCCTTTAGAATAGTGGATGGGATACTTTCCCCCTTTCTATTAGGAGACATTGACAAAACCCAGGGCCTCATTCTGAAATTCAATAAATTCCTTTGACATTCCAAGAGGCATAAGACAAAATATTACACAACTAGTTAAAGTACTCTGAACCTAAAAGCTGTCCCTTTAAGAGAGTTTCACTTATAGATCAGTATAAAGCCCTCTTTTAAAAAAATTAAAAAAAAAAAAAAAACCCTGAAAATTCCAAATCCAGATTTTTCAAGCAAAGTCAGAGACATGAGGCTTAGCTCTCTGACAGAGTTACTTGGTCCTTTGCCCAGTTTAAGGTCTCTACAGTTCGTTGCCTCTCATGTGCCAAGTCTGCTCTCAGGTGGCAGAGGGGCAGGGCGTGAAAAACACGTGAGCTCTAGATTCCACCAATACCCACCTGTGTGACCACAGGAACACCAGGAGTCATCTCACCTCATTCTTCACAGAGGTTTCGGCTCTTGAGACCTCAGAACTCAGAGGCACCCAGCACAGGGTTCACTATCTGCCTTCCTCACTCAGTCTTAGCCAGAACCACTAAGAAGCCATCCTCACTCTCTTCTGCTAACCAGTTCACAAGCCGAAACATTCTGCATCACTCTACAAGAGGCGAGCCGCAGTCCCGCCTTCCTTCACAATTACCTGAATCTTTTTAGAACTTTTGTTGCAATGTGTGTTTAGAATATTATGCTCTGACAATCCAGCCTTTCTGGAAGGGCCTTCATTCATGTCCATTAGCTTTTTTCAAAACCCAAGAAGCTTTTCCTGGCTGACTTCTCTTCACCTCTCAAGGTTCTCTGCGGGCACTCCCTAGCACTCTGAAAACCTCCACCGAATCATTTTTCCTATGGATGAATGTTTCTGTCTTAACCCCTCACACACATTACAAATTCCCTCAGGGTACAGCAAGTGTCTTCAATATCCATTACATATTACAAAACCTTTAAAGGAAAAATTTCTCCTTGGCTGCCATTTAAATAATGCCTTTGTTCAACAAATAGAATCCTAATGCAACAAGCTCAAGGCATTTTGAGAGAGAGAGAGAGAGAGAGAGAGAGAGACAGACAGTGTGTGTGTGTGTGTGTGTGTGTGTGTGTGTGTGTGTTGGGGGGGAACGACTCCTCACACAACTAGTAATACGGTAGAAAGCTTCACACACTTCTCCAAGAAAGCCACCCAATTCAAGGTTGAATGTATTGTTCCTAACAGACTCCAGCGCAAGTCCCTCCTGCTTTAAAGGAATGAAGACAGAGTCATCCCAGCAGAAAACACTTGCAGAAAAATTCATTTTCACCCTGGGTATCCGAAACCACATTATTTAGAAATAATAATTAAATAAAATAAATCCTTGACCTTACCACCAAACACACACATCCTTAGTCTGTAAACTTGGGACAACAACCATAAGCTTACAATTTTACATCAACCTGGAGCATCAACTCAAACCACAGCCTGCTTCAGAGGGTGCTCACTCTGCACACTCCTTGTGCTCTGCTTCCAAGGCTGCCCTTCAGAACAGTTGCTCCCCAACAGAATTCACACAGACTAGTAGTCAACTGGAATGGGTTGGCTCTCAACAGATTGGCTGGTAACTATCAATGCCAGCAACTTCCAGACAAAGAAAACGAAAATAAAGAAATAGCTCTTTTGCTCTCCCAAATTCTGGGCTTGCCTTTTTAAGGCCAAAACTAATTCCATACATAAATAAATCACCTATATATTCTGCACTAATTCTATATATTAGTTAGTTAAAAGTGAATCTGTAATCTCAGTAGTTGGAAACTTGGGGCAGGGAGAACACTTCAAGGTCAAGGCCAGGGTGAGCTACTAGCTACATACTGAGTTTGAGGCTAGCCTGGTCTACATAGCAGGATCCTGTCTCAAAAAGGAAAAAAAAAGCACAGAGGAAGGGAGGAAAGAAAAAAAAGAGAGAGGAAAGGAGGGAGGGAAGAAAGGAGAGAGGACGGGAAGGAAGGACGGAGGGAGGGAGGGAGGGAGGGAGGGAAGGAGAGGGGGGAGAGAGAGGGGAATGAAAAACATGAAAACCTATTCTGAATCAAGTTTTCCACCAATTTTTCAAAACAAAAAGATCAGAACAAAATTAAAAAATAAAAAAGCAAAACAAAAAAAAACCCAAAAAGCTGAGATAAAAATGGGAGAAATAAAACAATAACTCACTGTTGCCTTCAGCACAACAGGAAGGCACTCCACAGCTGGAAAACAAAGAATAAACAAAGGGAGCCAAGGGACCAAAGCCCGAAGCCCGCAAGTTTCAGAAGAAAACAAAGCGCATCCCTAGTTCACCTCCCAGCCTCTGCAGAGGTGCTCCTCCCACAAGAGATCTGAGCGTGCATTGTCCAAGAAAGAGATAGTGGCTTTATTTTATTTCATGAATATGTAGCTGCAGAAGGCACCAGACTGACTGGGTCCAGTTATTTTAGGCTGGCCCCTGGAAGCCTGCATGGGAAGAGATGACGATGGGACTTCAATAATCTTTCTGGAGGCCTCTATTAAGCAAGCTGTCAACTTTAAGCGCAAGTGAACAAGCATCTAACTTTATCATCTTACAAGAAAGGAGTTTGCAAATCTCAGAAGGGCCTGTTTACAAATCTCAGGGCACCAAGACAGAGCAACAGAACCCTGGGGCACCACCATCTTGCAACCTTATGCTGAAATTAACCATTTGAGGTAAGACAGGCTCATCCCTTATCTTTAAGTCTCAGGAATTTAGAGCAGCGAAAATAAACAAACAGCTCTGCTCTAAACTTTGACACTTCACCCTAAAACCCAGAGGACAGCAGCAGGGCTCCCAATCAAGTCCAGCTGAAGATGAGACCCCAGCAAAGTTAGGTTCTGTTCCACTTCTGGTTAGCGCTCAGCTCCTACCAGATGACTGTCCATCTGCCTGACCACCTCAACACAGAACTAGTCTGCTAGGCATCTACAGCTGTTCCCTACACCAATGGCCCAGCCTGTTCTTCCTCCTCTGTGCCAGCATGCTCATCTATGTCCATCAACAACCCAATAAACTACAGCCAACACCATACATGCGAAGCAGAGCCCTTCCCTCCGATGATCTCATAATCCACTACAGGGAGCCTTCCAACAATACACAGGTATATGTGAATTTTTAGATAAAACTTGTTTATGGGGCTGGAGAGATGCCTCAGTAGTTAAGAGCACTGACTGCTCTTCCAAAGGTCCTGAGTTCAATTCCCAGCCCCCCACAGGATCTCTCATAACTGATTGTAACTCCAGGCAGGTGTAGGGGATCCACTGCCATCTTCTGACCTCCATGGGTTCCTGCGTACATGGTAAGATGCATACATGAAAGCAAAATATTCAACATAAAATTTAAAATATGTAAAAATTTTTACATAGGCTGACTTCAAGTCACATTGTAGTCTTAATTTTACTTAAAAAAAAAAAAAAAAAAAAAAGGCAGACATACATGGGGGCTGGAGAGATGGTTCAGCAGTTAAGAACACCAAACTGCTCTTCCAGAAGTCCTGAGTCCAATTCCCAGCAACCACATGGTGGCTCACAACCATCGGTAAGGGGATCCGATGCCCTCTTCTGGTGTGTCTGAAGACAGCAACAGTGCACTCATATACATAAAATAAGCAAGTAATTTAAAACAAAAAAGAAAAAAGGACAGATACAGAGGTGGGTATGGTAGTTTACATCTGTAGTTTCAAGCTAACCATATCAGCTTGAGCTACATACAGGGTGAGATCCTGCCTCAAAACACAAGATAAAATAAAATGACAGAGTTCTTTCAAAATTCTGTATTAGTGTTTCTAAAGTTACAGAAATAGAGTTCCTATGTCCCACATTTCAGATTAGTTACTACACTGGCACATGCTTTAGGGAAACAGAGAAGGCACTGATGACACACAGGAGCCTTGCCCACAATACTGCTCTGAAGAAGGGAAATCATAGGTAATTCTCTAGAGCATGTGTGACTCAGCCCATCATTTACTCACCCACCAACACCCACTGAACATTCTTCAGGACACACTGCTGAAGACGGATGGCACAAAAGCTCCAGCTTTCACCCAAATGGTTAAGTGGGCCCTCTCTGTATTTGCATTTCTCAATTAAGACTTACTGTAACCTAACAGAGGTCACCAAGACTGCGCAGCGAGGGCCAGGCAGTAAATACTTCAGCCTCTATAAGCAGGAACATACGGTCTGTCCCAGTTACTCAGCTCTGCCTTCGTAGAACAAAAACAGCCATTAACAGTGTTATTGAATGAGTTTAATTTTACTCCAATAAAACTTTATGTATGCTACAATTTGAATGTTATATAATTTTCAAGCACAAAATATTATTATTCCTTTGATTTTTTTTTTTTTGTAACCAATTCAAAAGGCATAAACTACCCCGGCAGTGGTGGGACACGCCTTTAATCCCAGCACTTGGGAGGCAGAGGCAGGTGGATTTCTGAGTTCGAGGCCAGCCTGGTCTACAGAGTGAGTTCCAGGACAGCCAAGGCTACACAGAGAAACTCTGCCTCGAAAAACCAAAGAAAAAGAAAAAGAAAGGCGTAAACTGCTCATAGCTCACTGTTCATACAAAATTAGATGGCCAGGCTGAGACAGATTTGGGGAGAGGGGTGGAGTCTTCTCCCCCCCAAAACGTAGGAACACAGATTCCTTCATCTGAGCTCAGACTGGCCGGGGCCAGGTCCTAGGAATCACCATCCATCAGAAGTGCTCAGGCACAGCAAGCAATTAGCAAGCGTGACTTTTATTTAACTCATGATAGCAAAGTACCAGACCTACCTTCAAGGACTGTGACTGTCTGGGGAAAGTGGTACATGCTTGTGAGCTCAAGAGAGGCTGAGGCAAGAAGACAGCTTAAGGCCAGGCACTTCAGGACACCTGAGCAGCATAGCCAGGCCCTGTCTTAAACTAAAACAATACGGAATCACTAAAATTTTCAATATGACCTCGAGGCAAAATCAGGCAAGTCAGGCAAGAGATATCAGTATATGATGACAGACACTGATAGGGTGGTTCAACAGAAGGCATAACCCAGGCCAGGAAGTGGGGACAGAAAGAGGGAGAAGGAAACCTTGCCTGCTGAGTTGCTCACACCTAGGAGAAGTGTTCCACACCAAAGGACAGCCCTTTCTGCGCAGAAGCGATTTTAAAAGAAACCTAGTTGTTGAAAATATTCAGTCTCCCCGGGCAGTGGTGGGCATTCCTTTAGTCCCAGCACTTGGGAGGCAGAGGCAAGTGGATTTCTGAGTTGGAGGCCAGCCTGGTCTACAGATTGAGTTCCAGGACAGCCAGGGATACACAGAGAAATCCTGTCTCGAAAAACAAAAGAAAGAAAGAAAGAAAGAAAGAAAGAAAGAAAGAAAGAAAGAAAGAAAGAAAGAAAGAAAGAGGGAGGGAGGGAGGGAGGGAAAGAAAAGAAAATATTCAGTCTCCAGCACCTACCCAACAGGACAAAGGCTTTGCACATCTTTGCCAGAAAATCTGAGGAGCCACCTAGGAACTTTTCACTCGGACATGGTGGTTTAACAGAAGGCATAACCCAGGACGTTATAGATAAGATACGCATTTTTAGATCCACTGGTCATTCTGAAATATGAAATACTACAGCGACTCAACTACTGACAGTTCCCAACCCCTAATGGGTTGGCTTGGATTTTGGAGTTTACGGTGAAGAAAGAGCACTTGGGAGACACCAAACTGGATTCTGACTTGACCTCTTCCTAGGCCACACCTAATGCAGTACTATTGACCAAACCTGGGGAGAAACAAAGAACTGCAGCTCCGCATTAGCTCCTCAGATACAAGCATTAACAACTACTCTGCAGAGCACTGTTGCCAGGGCTGATGCCCAGGAAGCTGGGTGCACTACAAGCACTTTCAGGTTATACTCTCAGGCTGCGGGGCTTGGTTAAGGACACAACCCCGCTGAAAATTGAGAGAGAGCTGCATAAGGACTGATATATGAAGCTGAAAGATCACTAGTTTGTCAAGACATGGAAATAATCAGGTGAGAGTCAATGGAGGACTCCACATTAGGCTGGAGTTGGACAAAACAGTAAGAAGTAAACTAGGAGCCGGGCACTGTGGTGGTGCATGCCTTTAATCCCAGCACTTGGGAGCCAGAGGAAGGC
>JADRCD010217788.1:0-10121 GCA_019843815.1 Montemys delectorum | reverse complement strand
CTCCTCCTCCTCCTCCTCCTCCTCCTCCTCCTCCTCCTCCTCCTTCTTCTCATTTGCTTTGGTTTTTGGTCAAAAAAGTCCAGAACCTTATTCTTTTATTCACACATTTTTAACTACTTTGAAGCTCCATTATATACTAAACAGATATGAAACGAAACTTGGGTTCAAGTTCCTGAAAAGATTCTCTTAATGCCCAGTCACTAGTGCTTCTATGTAGCAAGGCAAGAGGAATTGAGCCATTTGGCTATACGAGCATTATACTCTCCCCCCCCCCAGACCCTTTTTCTCCCAGTCAATCCCCCTAAAGCTTAAGAGACTTGTCTTTTCAGGATATATCTGAATAACTTTCGAGATAGGATATTCACTGCCTTGGCCACTACCTGTGAATCTGTAGGCATGCCTACCCCTACCAAAGTAAACCTGCTCATCAACAGATGTCCACTACCTAAGGGTTTAGACAGCATGTTATATAATTAGGAAGAAATTTAAAGTTTGTGTTGGTCTTTCAAGGTTGTACCTTTGTTAGGTTGCTACCCCTTCATAATTACCCATGTGTTTGTTTTTCCATTTTTCAGTCTTTCTGATCTCGTTTCCGAGTCTATTTATCTCTAGGTGTAAGGGCATTGCACTATCTGCTTTGTTCCTCATATTTAGAAATGTTATCCATAAATAACAACTATTGTTAATTAATAATATGGCAATGTTAGCCTGTATTTGTATATTATTTTCATTTTAAATTTTTTCTCTGAAACACAAGATGCTATTGCCTCTTTAGTGTAGAAGAAACTAAGCCACAAGATTAAGTAAACTCTGGTCCTGCATAGGAAGCAAAGCAAGGACAAAAGGCTGCCTTCTGACTCTCTGCACAAAGGTCTCCTCCTTCCGTTGTGTAAGGTCATAACAGGAACAAGGGTAAACAAAGTGCTGTTTTACACAGCTGAGGTTTTTCAGTTTATCAAATAGGAGTATAAAATTATGGAGGAATCAAAGTGATACTGAAAAAGAATTAGAATTTTCCTCCTCAAAATTACAGTAACTACACATGAGGAGGGAAATTTAGGCTTAGAGAGTCTGCCTGTGTCCTTGGTACAAATGGGAGCATCACAAGGTCTTGTACATCTCAGGTAAAGAAGAACAAGATTCCTCTTGCATGAGGCAGAGTTTTTGTAATCCCATCTGGCCCTGCATATCACCCAAATTCTGGCTGTCTTAAATTGTGATTCTAGTTTTACAAAGAAGAAAAACAAACACATCAATATAAGAGTCAAAACAATGTTTATTGCAATATATAAATTCAATAAAAAGGAAGATATTGCAGAACCTAATAGCAAAACGCATCCTCACCTGAATCCAAAAACTTACCACCACCACCAAAAAAAGAATTTTACCTGTCCAGGCCAGCTAGTGCCCTGAGCAGACCGTGGGCGCAAGCTCCACAGCCAGTTCCACAACACCCAGAGGAAACTCCACTCCCAGGCACCCAGGATCTAACAAGCCTAGGATCACAGGATCCCAGAATCACAGGATCACAGAGACAGTTTGACTCTGGGGAGTTCTGACGCAACCAGGATCACAGGAAGGACAGGCTCCAGTCAGATTTAGCAAGGACAGGTAGTACTAGAGATAACGTGGGACAAGGGTAAGAATATAAGCAACACAAACCAAGGATACTTGGCATCATCAGAACCCAATTCTCCCACCATAGCAAGTCTTGGACACATCATCACACGGATAAAGCAAGATTCAGGTCTAAAATCACTTCCTATGATGATGATACAGGACTTTAAGAAAGACATAAATAGCACCCTCAAAGAAATACAGGAGAACACAGATAAACATCTAGAAGCCCTTAAAGAGGAAACACAAAAATCCCTTAAAGAACTACAGGAAAACACAATCAAACAGGTGAAGGAAATGAGCAAAATCATCCAGAATCTAAAAATGGAAATAGAAACAATAAAGAAATCAGAGAGACAACCCTGGGGATAGAAAACCTAGGAAAGAAATCAGGAGTCATAAATGCAAGCATTACCAACAGAATACAAGAGATAGAAGAGAGAATCTCAGGGGCAGAAGATACCATAGAAAACATTGACACAACAGTCAAAGAAAATGCAAAAAGCAAAAAGCTCCTAACTCAGAACATCCAGGAAATACAGGACACAATGAGAAGGCCAAACCTAAGGATAATAGGTATAGAAGAGAGTGAAGACTCCCAATGTAATGGGCCAGTAAATATCTTCAACAAAATTATAGAAGAAAACTTCCCTAACTTAAAGAAAGAGATGCCCATGAACATACAAGAAGCCTACAGAACTCCAAATAGACTGGACCAGAAAAGAAATTCCTCCTGTCACATAATAATAAAAACACCAACTGCACTAAACAAAGAAAGAATTTTAAAAGCAGTAAAGGAAAAAGGTCAAGTAACATATAAAGACAGGCCTATCAGAGTTACACCAGACTTCTCACCAGAGACTATGAAAGCTAGAAGATTCTGGGCAGATGTCATACAGACTCTACAAGAACACAAATGCCATCCCAGGCTACTATATCCAGCAAAACTCTCAAATACCATAGATGGAGAAAACAAGATATTCCATGACAAAACAAAATTTACACAATATCTTTCCACAAATCCAGCCCTACAAAGGATAATAGATGGAAAACACCAACATAAGGAGCAAAACTGCACCCTAGAAGAAGCAAGAAAGTAATCTTTCAACAAACCCACACAAACCTAATTCCACCTCTTACAACAAAAACAACAGGAAGTAACAATTACTTTTTCTTAAGAACCTTAATATGAAAATTAATATTACCAACATATCCTAATCGATTGAAATCCAAAAATATGAGAAATTAGAAATTTATTGACTGTCATCCAATGGTCACTCTAATTTGGTAATTAGAGAAATAAGTCCCATATTGTACAATCCATATACACTTTCAGCTTGTTTGTATGTGACAGTGTCTTGCTGTGTACAACATAATGGTCTTGAAATCTTGCTTCTCCTATCTAAGCCTCTCCATTAGTAGTATTGTTTATTTCATGTTTTTACACTATACTATGGTTTTCAGAACAGCTTACATATTTCAAAAGTATTTATACAGCCAAAAGAAACAAAGACAATTAAATAGGGAGGTGGCTTGTAAGAGAATAAAGAGTGAGGCTGAATGCTTTGCTTGACATTTGTAACTCTTGTATCAAGTTTGAAGAAGAGGACTTTATAAGTTACTCTTTCTCTGAGATGAATGCTTTTCCAAATTATTGCAGCCAATGAACCAGATTCTTACTCTCACCTAATGTCTGTGCCACCCTCCAAGCAGAACCATTGTTCATTGAAACAGTTGGTAAATGACTTTATGGATAGACCATTTTAATACGCACCCCATTTCTTAAATGACTGTAACCTGTTCTCTGTGGCCTGAGAATAAAGTCACTCACTCAAGTCAAATAGCTTTGACCATAGCAGGAAGTCTGTATCCAAATATCATGCCTACAATTCATTCCTTGGTGCAGCAGAACTGTCAACTCTCAGCTTAGCTAAAATGGAGGTAAAATCCTTTGGGGATGTGAGGGACATTGAAGTACAGCCTTATTACAATTAAATTGAATGTCTAAAAATTGTTCTTATTTTGGGCTTGTACCACAGTAAGAGCCAAGATTTTAAGCTCTAATAAGCACAAAATAAATAACAAACAAACAAAAAGACTTTATATATTTATGTTCATTTAAGAAAATACTAGTAGTGATGTATTATTTAAAATATATAGTTAATATGTTTGGGGTTAATTAAAATTTATATTGAGAAAACATATATATTTTCAATATTGCTATAGACAAACATCCACATAAGACTGTTAAATTGATTGTTGATTTATATCAAACAACTTTTATAATACTCATTTTTATTGTTATAATATTTTATAAATTTTAAAGAATATGACAAAAAGGGTATTGTAGGTATTGAAGTGGGGTCTCTGGGAGGAGTTGGGGTACAAAAGGAAACAAAAGTGTGATTTAATTCTATTTACTTAAAATATGTTTTTAAATGTTAACAAATTCAGATAAATTGAAATCATGTATCTTTTCCCATCATAATGCAATAAAACTTATATCAATTAAAAAAAAAGAATTTTACCTCTCTGGAAATTTATTAGTATATTATTAACCTGATGTGAATTGCATCCCATAATTTAAAAAAAAGGATAATCTTTTTTATGCTTTTTTTATGCATATAACATGATTTCATTGTAGAAATCTGGAATATCTTAAACATGTGGTTAGCTTTGATGATTTATTATTACTAACATGGTAAGCCAGGTATGGCAACATACACTTGTAGTCCCAACACTTGGGAAGCCAAGGAAGAAAGAGTTGAAACCAGCCCGGGCTATCGAGTGCATTCCAGCTCTATCTGGCCTAGAGTGAGACCCTGCTTCAAAGAAATATAAGATGTGGGGATGCATGCCTATAGTCCCAAAGCTTGGAAGATTGAATCAGAAGGATCAGGAATCCAAAATCATCTTTGTTTACATAAGGAGTTCAAGGCCAGCCTGGGCTACATTAAAAAAAAACAAAAACAAAAAACAATTCAGAGAAGGTCAGCAAGATGGACGAATGGGTAAAACCACTTGCCTAGAAATCCTAGCAACCTGAGTTTGAATCCATGGTAAAAGGAGAGAACCAACTCCTGCCAGAGGGCATGCATACACACACAAAACAAAGACAATCCAGGTCAGGATTTAATAACATCATTATACTGGCCTTCAAAACGAATTCCGAAGTATTTTTTACTTTCTGAAAGAGATTTTATTTTTTCAATCTGTTAAAAAAAAAAATTGGTGTGTCTACTCATTACATATGGTGCTGTATTGTAAGGACATTTTGATAGGAGCATATTGTGTGTGGTGAGCACATTACCATATGTTTACCCTATCCATTCTCACCCTCCCATTAGTCCACTTTCTTGCCCTGAACAGTTCACTTCTATTTCATGTCTTATATACACACATACATACATACATACACACACACACACACATAAATACACACATACATATATATACATGTATTCCTGAGGCTTGATTAATATGCTTAATATGATTACCTCCAGTTGCATGTGTGTCAACCTCAGGTTGGCAGGCTTAGGGACAAGCCCCTTCGTCTGCCAAACCATCTTATATGTCATTCATTTTTATTTTATGCATATGGATGTTTTTGTCTCCATGTATGTCTGTTCACGTTTGTGTGCCTGGTGTCCATGAAAGCCAGAAGAGGGCAATGGATCATCTGGAACTAGAGTTACAGACAGTTATAAGACACCATGTGAGTGCTGGGAACCAAATTCAGCAAGGGCTCTTAACCACTGAGCTATCACTTCAGGCCCCTGCTTTTTTCATGTGTGTGTGTGTTTTTTTTTTTTTTTTTTTTAAAAGGGACTCACTCTACAGCCCCAGCTGGCCTGCAATTTGCCATGTGAAGCTGGCTGTCTCAGAGATCTGCCTGCCTCTGCCTCTCAAGTTCTTCCCTTTTTGATGTGTATTGGCCATTGTTACGTCATCTTTTAAAACCATTAGCCTGTTACCTTAGCCCACTTCTGCCTGGGTTGTTTACCTTCTTGTTTAGATTTTTTGGTACTTACACTGCAGGTATCAACCCTGTCTGGTATATAGGTAATAAAGATTTCTCTCCCACTCTGTAGGCCACGCTTTACTTAATTAACTATTTTCTTTGCTACACTGACTCTTTTTAATTTTCTGAGGTCCTGTTCCTCAGTTGCTGGCATTAGTCCCTGAGTTCCTGGAGTCTCATTCAGAAAGACCTCTATCTTGAAGCATTTTCCCCTGGTTTTTACTTCTAATGCTTTAAGAATTTCAGGATTATGTTAAGGTCTTGATCCGTGAAAGATACAAATCTTCTGTATGAATATCCAGCTTCTCCACCATCACTTGAAGAAGCTGTCTTTTCTCCAGTGTATATGATTTTGGCACGTTTGTCAAGCCATCAGGTGGCATGAGTTTGTATCTGGGTTCTCCATCGAGTTTGGTTGGTTTGCCTGTCTGGGTTTGTGGCAGTACCATGTTGGTTTTGCCACTGTGGCTCTAGAGTCTGTTGATACTTCCAACAATATCCTCCAGACTCAGAGTTGCTTCCTGGGGTCTTTTGTGCTCTTGTATGAATTTTAAACATTCTGTTTTTCTATGTCTAGGAAGACTGGCCTTGAACATTTGATGGGAATTGCATCAGATCTGTAGATTGTTTTGATGGTATAGCCGCTATCCTATTATTAATTATAACCCATGAGCATGGGGATCTTTCCATCTTCTAGAATGTTCTTCAATGTTTTAAAGTTTTCACTAGAACGGTCTTTCACTTCCTTGGTTAAATTTATTCAAATATTTCTCAAGTAAGGGTGAATGGGTTACTTCCCAACCTCTTTCTCAACCTGTTTGTCACTCATATACGGGAAGGTTACTAACTTTCCTGTGTTAATTTTGTTTCCTGCAGTTCTTCTAAAGATGTTTATCTGGGTTTTCTGGTGGAAGCACTAGGACTCTTATGAATGAAACTATATCATTCACAAATAAGAATAACATTTGAGGACTGGCGAGATGGTTCAGTGGGTAAGAGTACTGACTGCCCTTCCGAAGGTCCTGAGTTCAAATCCTAGCAACCACAGGGTGGCTCACAACCATCTGTAATGAGATCTGACGTCCTCTTCTGGAGTGTCTGAAGACAGCTACAGTGTACTTACATATAATAAATAAATAAATCTTTAAAAAAAAAATCTGGTGTGTAATTGTTTGCTGAGAAACTTTGCATCTGTGGTCATTGGGAAATTGGTTTATAATTTTCTTTATTGTTGTGTTTTTTTGTCTGCCTTTGGTGTCAGAGTAACATTGGTTGTGTAAGAAGAGCTAGGTAGTCTTTCTTGCCTTCCTATTTTATGGAACAGTTGAAGATCCACTGCCGTTGGGTTTTTGGAAAAATTTAAGTGTTACCCGATTCTTAAATGTTTAAAGACTTCATCAATGACACCTAGATGGGCCTATTTTCAAAACATTATTTGGCTGGTGGTGGTAGCTAATAACTTTCAGAGGCAGGTGGATCTCTGTGAGTTCAAGGTCAGCCTGGTCTACAGAGTGAGTTCCAGGACAGCCAGGGCTTTACAGAGAAACACTATCTCAAAAAGCAAACAAATAAACAAAACAAAACAAAATAACTGTCTAAGTGCTACATCAGTTATGTATCATGTGCATACTCGATATGCCTGGTTCTTGTCATTATTGGTAGTAACCAATTGAGAAGGTTTTCTAATTCCTGTTATAATTCTACCATTGGTCCAAAAAACATTCACAAGATTGCTGCTCAATTTCCAAACATTTGGAGATTTTTTTTCCAGTTCTCTTTCCTGTATCTTTAGTCGTTGTATTGCTGTTGGAAAGTGGATAAGTAACACCTTGATCTTCTGACTTGGATCATGGAGGGGTGGCAGGTGACTCTGGTTTGAATAGTATACAAAGGAAGGGATGACCCAGCCCCAACCACCACACAAGTGTCTAACTATTGGAGCAACAATGAGCTCCCAACAGCAGAAGCCAGTCACCAGAACTGACCTCTTGAGGCAGATGATAACCCTTAGGTTTCTGGACTTTCAGTGACATAGAGACCCAAAAAAAGAAAAATGTTTTCATAATAAGCAAGATAGACGCCGGGAGTCACATTACTACTAAATATACATGACCCTAAGTTATCCTCCAAGCTGTGAAACATGATATAGCACTTCTCACTTGATACCATATCTGCCCTTTCCCACTTTATTCTGTGCCCAGGAAGCCTATATATGTATGCCCTTAGTTGGTGCCCTCTTAGTTCTTACTGTAGACTAGGGCTCCTCTAAGCACTTTGCTCTACTGTTTCGGTGGGTTCTTACCTTGTTACTAGTCCTATTTTCAGATGAAGATACTAAAGCCATATGATACTAAGGAAATTGTCCAAGGTGACCATGCTTGGATTCAAATGCAGGATATCTGACACCGCTCCTGGGCTTCTACTCACAAAACAGCAGGAACAAATATGGTTATGTGAATTTTTCTACCCTAGCAGTGACATCTTTAACACTCAGTATAAATGATCTCATTTCATCTCTCTAACAACCCTAGGATGTGGACTCTTTTACTAGTACCTCATTTTATAGATGGGAAGCAGAGCCAGGAAGTGGCAGAGCAGAAACTGACATGGACAGCGTGCCTGCTGAGCCTGGGTCTCCATCATAAGGCAGCCTTGCCTCTCAGCTGGTAGTAAGGTCATACACACATCAGCTCCCACATATGGTCAGTCACGCTATAGAATCTTTACAGAAGTTTGATAACTCTGACAGAGATGATGACATATTTACTCTGAATAAGTGTTTTGCTTATTAATAAGATCACAATTTTTTTTCAGTTTAAAAAAATCTAAAACATAATTTTAGGCATAATTGAAATGATCTGTATAGAGTAACATTGACAAATATCATTACCTAAAAGTACATGTATTGACTTAGTTTGTATTCTGGGAAAAAAAGAAATGCCCGTACAGATAAGATCAGCTGAGGGAAAGTGAAATTCGATATATCTTAAATTATGTACATATATTATTTCTCTTCTGACTATATTTAGATTATTAAAATTGAGTTAAACTCTAGTGTTGTACGTTCAAGGACTTCATGCGTGCTATCCAGACAAGGAGGATACAGTGTTGTCTCCACAAGAACAGGAAAGGATCCTTTTCGCCCTGAAGACTTGTGCTTAGATAGTCACTGATTGCTTATTCAGCACTACACTGTAAGAGAAGTGCCCACCTTCCAAATCCTCTCAGCCAGTCACAAAGTGAAGAGCTCAAAGCAAATGGCTGAAGTTGGGGAAATAAAACCTTTGTTGAGAGGGAACAAATACTCTCTGGGAATTAGCACCCTGGCAACTCCCAAAAGCCGTCTGGATGGATGAGGAAGGGATTCATAAGGGTCCACCTCTCCCTGAAGCGCCCTTGGCAGTTAATAGTTGCTGGGGACAGGAAGTCCAGAGTGCAGCCACTGGTAAATTGCTTACGCTCCAGTAAATAGCCCCCTGCCCAAGCTCAGCAGGTCACAGGCAAAAAAACAAACAGAAAACGAAAAGACGCAGTAAGAAGTACAAGCGGGACTTGCTGGGGAAAAGTTGTTCAAGTGGAAATGGGGTGAAAGGGGTAGTGGGGGTGGGATGGGAGTGAAGATGACCAAAGACATTATATACGTGTATAAAATCATCAAAGAATGTTTTTATTTATTTTTTTAAAGATTTATTTTATTTAATTTAATTTACGTGTTTGAGTATGCTGTAGCTGTACAGATGGTTGTGAGCCATCGTGTGTGTGACTGCTGGGAATTGAACTCCAGCCCCGCTCGCTCCGGTGTAGTTCACTGTAGCTGAAGAGGGCATCAGATCTCATTACGGGTGGTTGTGAGCCACCATGTGGTTGCTGGGATCCGAACTCAGGACCTTCAGAAGAGCAGTCAGTGCTCATACCCGAAGGTCCATCTTGCCAGCCCCAAAGAATGTTTTTAAATATTTAAGCCAGAAGTCAGAGCTGACAAGATGGCTTAGCAGGTAAAAGCACAACCTTAATGATATGAGTTCGTCCCTGGAGCCCACCCGAAGATGGGAGAGAGCCACTCGTCAGAGTTATCCTCTGACTTCTGCAGGTAAACATGCTGTGTGTGTGCCCCTCCCCTGACGACAACAACAACAACAACAAATTTAAAGGCCAGAAGTGCTTCGATAAGACAAAATGAGCAGCCCTTTAAATTATTGCTAGTGACTAACTAAATTTTTGTGGCCCCGCCCTCCTGCTTGCGTTGGCTATCCAGCCCTCGTGGCTTTTGGAGACAAGGTTTGAGGAGTTGTAATTAAGTCAGAACATAGGAGTAGGTTCTAGGCTGATGAGATTAATGTTTCTTTAAGAAGAGATGCCAGAGATCTGATTTCCTCTGTGTTAACCATGTGTGAAAGCAGGAGAAGCCTCGTCAGGGTCAAATGGCCCAACGTCTAGGTCTTAGATACTATCCCATGGAACTGTGCAGTGGTGTGCTTTTTTT
>JADRCD010217786.1:0-51244 GCA_019843815.1 Montemys delectorum | reverse complement strand
CACACAATCCACACTGACATATACCTTCACTCTTGTGCAAAGCTATATAAAGATGTGTGCCTACTGACATGCTGCCGAGCCTTAAAAACTCACTCAAATGTTCCCCTAGAGTTCTCTTTCTATCATCATCCCCACTTCAGGCTCTGTAGAGCAAGCTCTCTCCCACTCTCCCTCCTTCCCTCTCCCTGTCCCTCTCCCTTTTTCTCTTCCTTTCTCTTCCATACACACACCACACCATATGCAATTGCATCATAATATAGTCTTATTTTAATTTTCATTATATATATATACTAAGTGTACATGACACTTAAAAATACATTTTCACATAAGTACACACAGATACAATTATAGCAAGTTCCTCTCATTTCTATACTGAGCTTCGATTTTTGCTTTGAATTCCTGAATCTTCCTTTCTCTATCTTAGGAAATGTTTTGCTAACTGTATTACTCCAAAAAGAGATGGCATTTGGTGGTAGTGGGGGGCCCACATCATTAGCCACAGTTCTTGATCTAGGGACTGGACTTGCTCAAGTTTGTTCTGAGAGGCCAAATCTTTTAAGTTCAGACTCCATTTTAGGAAACATGATCTAAGCTTGAACTCAGGTAAACTAACAAGCTGGTACCTAGCATTAGTTTCCAAGTTGCCCCCCAACCAAACCTGAGCCTAGCTCCAGTCTCTAGGCTAATCTCCAATAAGACCAGGATATACCAATAATCTCCAGGTTACACCCTCAACAAGACCAGCCTCCCCAGGTTATTCCCCCCAACAAACATGCACCCCCAGGTTACAAACCCACCCCCCAACTAACAACCACCAATGCAGAAGGGAGCAGAAGTTAAGTTTATGGTAGGACTCTGCACCCAGCCAATTATGTTAAAGGCCAGAGTAACTTCCCAATTAGATGCTTACCCCACACACACTTGCTGTTTACTATAAAGTTTTGCCTTATAAAGACATTCGGGGGCTCCCCTACTGCCAAAACCATCTTGCGTGACAGTTTAGCAGGTGGTGCATTGGAAGGGACCAGGCTAGCTCAATAGAATAAAGACCCTGATGTGAGTTGCATCAGATTGACTCCTGTCTGTTTTGGGAGATCACTAACATTTCCCTGGCACTATAGTTCTGGCCACCCTAGGATCCTAAGTCCAAGAAGACTGGAGACTGGTTTTTGGTAAATGTGAGACTAAAGTGACAAAAGCCACGATCAATCCAGTCACTCTGAAAGGATCTTTCAGAGATTAGTGCTGACTCGCAAAGAAGAGAGGGAGACTTTGGGGGGCATTGGAACCTTGTGTTCTAGTCAGCTTTGAGACGCTAGTCCTCCCATAAATACACTGAACAGGAAATAGCCTGTCTTGGCCTACTTAAGCTGTGTTTGCTCAATAAAAGAGGCCTGACTAAAAGAATGATTATTTCTCTCCCTTAATCTTGGTTATATTTGATTACTGAAGCTATGTCTTAGTCATTTTGGTGTTTTAGAACTGTCCTAAATTAACTTACAAATGGGACCACAGTAAAAGAATAAACAGTGAAATGCATTCTCTGTCTACATTTCCAATAAAGAGCCAAGCATAGAAAACTTCATCTTCGATCCCACTCAACATATGGAGCCAAATACTTGAGCTTACTCCCATCCAAGGTTCAGCATGTTTCACCCAGCAGATGGGAAAGTTTACAGAGGGTCAGATCACCTAAGTGGGATTCAGAGTTAGTTCAAACTAATAAACAAAGCAGGCAACCCCAATGCCGCTCTGTTGGCTGGTAAAATTGTGTGATAAATGGTTAAGGCAATTTCGCTGGCACAAGACAAGCTTCAAAGCCGCTGTACTAGACAGGTTCTTGGGATCAGGACTTCAGGTTTCCGGCTTCTCTTTTATGAGACAGGCACGTGCAATGGGCAGTGGGTAACGCAGACGCAGCCTGCTCAAAATGCTGAGACTCAGTGATGGTGATGGTGAATGCTAGCTCAGCCATAGATGGGTCACCTGCGTGAACCTCATCCCTCCAAGGATCAGAACATAGCAGAAGAATGGCCAGACAGAATCAAAGAGTCAGGGGAGTCAGAGAACTGTGAAATGCTATCCTCTGGACACAGCATGGCTGATGCTCACTAACAGGCTCTCCCTCTCCCACAGGGACGCAGATATAGGCCAGATTAGATTAGATTAAAAGCAGGTTTACTAGGAGGCAGCTCTAGAGCAGATTCACCTATCTCACAGGTGGAGGTCAGTAAAGTTATACATCGAGGCTAAAGCAAGAGGGTTTTACAGAACTTAGACAAGGAGTGATGGAAAACACCAAGATTTGGTGGTTGTTGGAGACAAGGAATGACGACTTGTTTGAGGTTTTCAACAAGCGGGAGGGGGGTTTTCTCTGGAAAGGCTGGGTCTGGAGGGAAGGAGAGTTATCAGTGGTTTCCCAGCTTGAACAGGGGTGAGCAGGGGTTCTAGACTAACACATGCTTAACTCAAAGTGTCTAAGGCTGTACAAGAACAAGCCAATCAAAATCCCAGCACAAGTTGAGGAGGGGTCTTGTGACAACCTCGCCCTAGATGAAGAGCTATTGGCAATGGATGGTTGGGGGGGCAGTCACGTGTCTTTGGGGATGTGGCCACTGGTTGGTTGCCTGCCTAGGCTCCAGGGGATGACACCCTATCTAAGGCTGACTCAATCAGAATTCTTAGGGAATGCTGCCAAGAACGTGGATATGATAACACACCAAGGGTGACTCTTTAGATAAAAACATTATTGGCAAAGATGAGCGCTTGCAAGCCAATGAATTGAGTCATGTATTCAAACGCACAGAATCCTGACCCACACAGCACCAGGCACTTACTGTGCCTTTTCCATTGGCCTACGTATACACGGCCTCCCTCTGCCCTTCGCAACGCCCAGGTTTAAGGAGTCAAACTACTGAACATTGCGTCTATGGGGAGAAAGCCAGAACTGAATGAAGATACCTGTGGGCGCTGCAATAGGATCAAATCCTTGTACAGCGAACGCCACAGGAGCCACAGTAGGGAGTGGAAGAAGCTTGGCGTGAGGTGCGCGCAAAGAGCAGATGAAGTCCTGGGTGAATGTGTGTTGGGGACAGCCATGTCAAGCACCCACTGTCTCAGACTCAATGCAATGGCAACACCTTCCTCTGGGCTAAACATGAAAGCGGTCAGTGTGTTCAAATACGTATGTTATGAACAACTGATCAATGTGTACAGAAACTAGCAACTACAGCTGCCTTCTCACAGTGTTTACAACTAGAGACTACTGGGCTACAAAGACCTCCCGCTGAGTCACGCTAACTCCCCCCCATGATGCTCTGTATAATAAAAACTTTGAACGTCCCTCTCTTAGCCTTTCTGATTGTGCCTGCACGTCTTTTTTTTATTCCCTCACAGCCCCGAGACCTGACTCCTGGACCCAATCCCTGCTGGGTCCATGAGAACATGTTTTAGTGAAGTAAAGGATGAGGCGTAGGTTATCTAAGAAGTCCTGAGGTCCCATGAGGCAGCCTGGTAAAGCAGACACCAAAATTCTAACGAGACCATGATCCAGGGTGTGGAGGTGACCATGAGGACGTAACGCTAGAAGGACTAAGTGGGAATTCACCAGGTAGAGGAAGAGTCAGGCACATCTGGAAGCTGATGGTCTACCCGGAAGTAAATTAGATTATTTTACTTTACTGGGTCTCAGTATGATAATAGAGACTGGGTAGGGCTAGGTCATAGCAATCGGTGGTGGAGTTCACTTCTCTGCATCCTTAATTCTCAGCTTCCTAGACCTCCTTGAGTGCACTGTCTCCATTTCCTTATGAATGAATCCTCTCCAAATGATACTGGATGGTTTTTCATTGTGAGGTTACCTGTGCACTTGAGATTCCCTTTCACGATCCCCCATGGAGAAAGAACAACAACAAAGACCAACCAGCACCCTTTTGGTCCACCACACTGGTTTTAGTGCCAGTTGGGAGGGCATGGGATATGTTCCCCAAGTGTCTTTCAGACTGAAGACAGTCTCTGAGATAGCTGCCACCTAGAGTGGAGGGACTCCCCTAGTGCTGCACTCTGGTGTCCCTGAGGGAGCTTCCTTCAGGTTTCCCTCTTAGCCGTCCCAGCTCTTCTCCTGTTCCTGAGCCTCCCATTCTTTATCAGCATGAGCCATTCCTGATTCTCCTCCCATCTACATAATATTTCTTCACAAATGGACTGAGCTATGGTTTCTCACTCTAGGGAATTTTTTAAAAGCCCCTGGTCCTTTAAATTTTTCTATTTCTGAGCCTGGCATTGTAGCAGCCACCTTTGATCTCAGGACTCGAGGCAGAGGCAGGCTGATCTCTGTGAGTTCAAGGCTAACTTGGTCTACATAATGAGTTTCAGGACAGCAGGAATGGCATAGTGACACTCTATCTCAAAAACAACAATAAAATAATTTTTAATGCCTATGTCTGTTTGTGAACATATATGTATTTGATAATTAGTTCATTTGTTTAGTGTTATATCATTTCTAGGACTTTTATATAAAACCATACTAAAATCTGAGCTTATTGGAGCTGATTTTAATATCATATATGAAAATCTCCTGAAATGAGCTATGACTCAGGAATAGAGCACTAGCCTCTGTTTGTGGGAGGCCAGGGCTTTTATGGCCAGCACCACAAAGAAGAAAGGAGGGAAGAAAGAAAAAGAAATAGAAAAAAGGGAAAAAAAAAAGAAAAGAAAAAAAAGAACCATGAAAGTTTATTATGGTGACACTAAAAATTAACAATAATCTGTGTGTCACTTTGTACTGCTTGGAGAATGACCCACTGTAGCTATATTCTGGGTTTTGAGTGAATTGGTTTATTAAGAACATAATACATTCAAGTGAAATAAATAGTGACAGGTAGAAAGGTAGATAGATGCTAGATAAATACATAGATATATAGATACATAGATGGATACATAGATAGAGATACATAGATACATAGATGGATACATAGATAGACATCATTAAACTGGGTATTCAGAACATCTTGTAGAAATCAACTGGGGAAATTGGAGCAGTCAGTCAAAGTTCTAGGATGAGCTTTCTCTCCATGAATGACGTTCCCACAACTGACCTGCCAGAGCCTCTTTTTTCCTCTGGAAACATTTTATGAGATTAACATGGCCTTGGTTGGATATGGTGTTCTACAGCCTTTCAGGGCACCATGTTTTTATTTGGGAACTGTTTTGTTGTTCTCTTCCTACTTTTGTTAAGGGGGCAACCCTTCTCCAGACAAGAGGCCTCAAAAGACATTTTGAGACAAGCCTGCTTGAGTCTGAAATGAGGCAAGGAGGACACCCCACTCCAAAGCCAGCTCCACAGTAAGCTCAAATAGCACATGATAATTTACCAACATCATTTACATTATAGAAGTAAAGAATCTAAAGAAACTAATACACATTGTGTGGTCCATGTATATACTCAAGTTAAACAAATACCAAAAGCTCTGAGTCTCTTTTTGCTTGCTTCTTGTTTCTCATGGGAAACTGATTCTCTTGGTGACTTATTGAGTAACTCTGACAATGTTTACATATTTGAATTCACCATTATTTACTCCAGAATCAGCAAACATCTGTCAGGCATAAGCCTAATTGTGTAAAGATGTCTTTAAAGGATATTAAAAAATGAGGACTTTCAAGTTCTCCATGCTAATTCTACTTGGTGAACAAGTCCAATATTATCAGGATGGCTTATAGCAGTGCTCACCATCGCTGTCCCAGCTGCATACACCTAACATTTCTGGGCTGTTGCCACCTAGATTCTCTAAAAGGAAACTAGTCCAACTAATTGAGGCAAAAAACCATTAAGGAAAACTGTACAGGCATTCAACCTTTGTGCTTGGGCCATGATAAAAGTTAGTAAGAATTTTCTAGTAGATGAGTAGGAGCTTTTTGTTGCACGTGCTCATGGTAGGGAGGATCTTGTAGAAAGATTTCAAATACTTCCCAATCCCAAACGTCTATAAACTTTATAGTTTGAATCTGAGATGCCCCCCACAGGCTTGTGTTTTGAATGCTTGATCCTCAGATAATGGTCTCATGCCTTTGGGAGGCAAAGCTTGCCTAAAGAATGTCGGTCAGTGGGAATGAGTCATTGGGATTTGTCTTAGTAACTTTCCTGTTGCTGTGATAAAACAACATGACCAAGCAGACTTAAAAAAAAAAAAAAAAAAAAAACTTATATGTTTCAGAGGAATAAGAGTCCATCGTGACAAGGAAGCATGAAGGCCTGGTAGCTGGAGCAGAAGTTAAGGGCTCATACCCCGAGCAGAAATCAGGAAGCAGAGAGTAAGCTGGGCATGACTCAAGGCTTTGAAGCCTCAAAATATGGCATCCCTAGTGATATACTTCCTCCGCAAGGCTTGCCTCCTAAGCCTACCCAATCAGTGCCACCAACTGGGCATGAAGCATTCAAATGCCCAGGACTATGGGGGACATTCTCATTTGAACTCCCACGAGGTGTTATCCCAGGCTGATTTTTGTCTCACTCTCTGATTTCTGATCAGCCATTGAGTCAGTCACTCCTGTGGCCATGATGTTCTTCCCAAGTGCATGGATCCAAGTGACCATAGCTTGAATGTAAATCCTCCTGATTTAAGGTGTTTCCGTAGGGCATTTGGTCACAGTGAGTAAAAAGTGACTAATATAGAAAATAGGTACCAGGAGAGTGGGTTCGTTTCTGGGAATAAGTCAAGTATGTGGGGCCCTAGGCCTTTGGAGCTGGTTTGTGGGAGAAATTTGGAAGAGTTTGTATAGATGTAAGCTAGAAGATCTAGAATGTTGTCATCAGAGCTTAATAGATAACTCTTATGAGAGCTCAGAAGACAACAATCCTAGCAGACATGTAGACAGTAAAGTTGGCCTTTGTCAGGTTTCAGATGGGAACAAGGACTCCTGTTAGGGGCAGACTACAGACCACGAGTATTAAATTTCTATTTATCTACGTATTATCATGTCCAGAATGCTAGCTGTTATATTTAATTTTAAATATAAAATATTTAAAATATTTTATTAAACATTTTATTTTATTTATATTTTATAATTTTATAATATATAATTTTATGAATATGAATATATATATATACATATATATATTAGTTTTTCAAGACAAGGTTTCTCTGTGTAGTCCTGGCTGTCCTGGAACTCACTCTGTAGACCAGGCTGGCCTCGAACTCAGAAATCCACCTGCCCCTGTCTCCCAAGTGCTGGGATTAAAAGTGCGTGCCACCACCGACCAGCATTTATTTATATTTTTATTAAATACATTATATTTAAATTTTTAATTACTGTGCTTAAGAAATCTATCAAACAAAATGTCTCTAACCTGTAAGCCCTACTTACCCAAGGTCAGACAGGCCCAGCTGCATTTCTATAAGTAAGCAGGCAGTGGAATGTAGCCTTCAATGTAGATCAGAATTCCACAGCTCCACTCCGGACTAGGGTAGTTTTCATTATTTTGACCGGGAGAAAATAGTTTTCCCTTAATGAATCTCAATAGACCCCTGATCAAGACTATTATAATATCCCTCCCCCCCCAAGAGGTAACCCAAAAATAATTTATAAGATGGGCTGGAATTAGGGAACAAATATAACTCATTTTCACCATAAACCTCTAGAGACCCAGTTCAAAAGCTGTTCACCAGAGGCTTAGAATCTGAACTGGAGTTTCAGCCTGACTCTCACATGCAGTGTCCAAGTAGGGCTGCTCACTTAGGAGAGAAGATAGATAGCATCCTCTCCCTCTGGCATCCCATGCAGAGAATCCAGGAAACTCCCTGCTTCAGGCCAAGAACAATAATGGAACTGTTCCTACATCCTTGCTCCTAAACTACCTAGCCCATTTCTATCTCCTGTCCTGGTGAGCAGGGTCAGAGTCCTAGCAGGGAGCCTCCAGGAGGATAATGGATGGATCTGTAAGGATGAAGTTAAAGCCTCAAAGGAGAAGTTTCCCAGGCAGTTGAAGAGGCTAGGACTGTGGAACAGCTGCAGAGGGAGGCCGCAGACAATTCGTGGAGTCTGCCAGAAAAGAGGGGCCATGTGGCCATGTGGCCATGTGGCCATGTGGCTGACCAAAAGCAAGGCCATAGGTGTAGGGCTACCCAAGGCTGTTGGAGTTCAGATCAGGACATCACAGAGTTCTGCTACAGAGCTGACGGTGGATGTTTTCCCTGCTGGAAACTAACTTTTGCTAAATCTCAAACCAGGAACAAAAGGTTGAGGTGCCTATTTAACATATCAAAATGAGCCCTGTATCCCTCAATCCCTACTTATTACTGCATATGGCTGCCATATCCAGCCCAGGGTCTGGGCTGCTCTTCTCCCAGAAGCCCTTCCCTATATTATGCAGATATTTTGGCTGCCCACCCTTTCTCGGATACCTTTGGAACCTTTGGCCTCCTGGGTGCTGTGCTTGATTTCCTCTCGTGCTCTTCCCCTCCCCCTTGCCCCACATCATTCAGGATCATGTCCAGCCTGGACTCTCCCAGATGTGCCTACCTCTGGCTATGCTCTCTCACATATCTATGAAAAACTTTCTCCTCCACCACACCCATCTTTTCCTTTCCCCTTTATTTCTGTTTGTCATTCAGGTTTCAGTCTCGCCTTGGTCCAGTCTTTCCTTGCTATTTTCCAAGTCCCTTCCTTTTGGAATGGGCATGTTTACACTGTGCAATTGGACATCAGGGGAATGTGTATTTTATTTAAAAGGTCTCACAGCCAAGAGTTTGACTTCACTCTTGGGTGGGAACTTGAATTTGGGCTTTTGGTCAACATTAGAACGAAGACTGTGAACACAGTCCCCAGAGAGAGGTGCTATTTGGAGAGGATCTGAAGCTTTGGGAGGCAGGGCCCAGATGGAGGAAGATGGGGGAGGGGGCTCCTTGGGTTTTATTGCTCCTTGCTGATTCCTGCCTGCCTCTGCTGTCATTCAGGTAAACAGCACACCCCTTCCACAGCACACCCCTGCTGCCCTGAAGGCTGCCCAACATGAGCACATAGCCAAGTAACCACAGAGCACATAGCCAACCAAGTAAGCAGAGATGAAACCCTCCAGAATCTTAACCCCTCATCCCTCCTGTTAGGTGTCCTCTGTGATGTTTTTGCCAGTGATGAGGGACAACACAGTGTCTGACGTCCCTGACAGTAACTATTCCCCTGCCCAGGAAACACGTGCAAGGATTTACACTACAGAAGAGCGTGTTGCTGTCAAGATCAAACTTAATATTTTTGTTTCACACAGATTTTCTAAGCTCCATGTCCGTGAGCCTTTTTCGGTCGACTGTTCTCTAAGTTTAGCCACGGATACCAATTGTGTAGGATAGAAGTGAAGACTCTTTTGTCTTTCTTCTGTTTCCACTCTGCTCTCTTTTCATTTGTTTGTCGTTTTGTTCCAATGTCTTAAACATGTGCTTTGTATCTTTGTATCTTTGTAACATAGTTTTGTATCTCTGACTCTATTTTTATGACTTTCCCCTTTTTCTGCTGTTAAAGTATAACGCTTTCAATCTTTCCTTTCCTTGCCTCCCTCCCCCAACTTCTTCCAGCAACATTTTTATCTCATCCTAGAATTCGTGAAAAGTGTCTTCTTTGTACCCTAGCATCTATTCTTCAAGCTCTTATTGCAAAGAACACAAGTATTTGTTTTTCCTTTCGCCTACTTAATTTACTTCAAGAAAAGTGCTCTTTATTTTCTTATTCTTGGCAACATCATTTTTCTCAGGGTTTTTTTTTTGTTTGTTTGTTTGTTTTATTGTTTTTGTTTTGCTGTTTGGTTGGTTTTTCTCCTCTGTCTCTGTCTCTGTCTCATCTCTGTCTGTCTCTCTCTTTTAGACAGGGACTCACTATGTAGCTCTGCTGGCCTGGAAGCTGCTATGAAGACAGGCTGGCCTCAAGCTCTCAGAAATCCACCTGCCTCTGCCTCCCACATGCTGGGATTAAAGGGTTTTCTCAGATCCCTGCCACAGTAACTTTTTCCATTTTAATCTCTTGACATTTCTCTGGTTTCCTTCCAGGCTCCTTTGTCACTGGTGTTCCTCTTTGTCATGGAAACAATTCTGCATGGCCAACTTTCCCTAAAGAACTCTATGGGGTGGCTGGCATCCGCTGGGTGTACAGGGCTAGCAGCAGGCAGGATCTGTATCACTTATGTATTCCCCCTCTAAGTCCCTACTTTTGGAACTCTTGTCTCAACAATTAAGAGCTGTATAGGTCACTCAGTGATAATGCCAAGTGCATGAATTCCTTTTGGGTTTTGTACTCATTTCTCTAAGTCACCTTCCCCCTCAACATTCCCTTCTGCCCACCATTACACAACCTGCTTCTCATGAGACCATATGTCTCCTATTCTTTGAGTTTGAACTTTATTTTGTAATGAAATGTCTGTCAGAAACTGCCCAGAGTACTGACTGTTCAAAGGCCAGGGACCAACAGTTTGTTCTCCTCACTAACACCTACTCATGGAGAGGTCTGTATGCTGGATTTATTCCAAAATATTTATTAAGCAGTAACCCAGTTCCAGGAAGCATTTGAAGCATTTGAACTCCCATCAGACTTCCTTTATCCATGGAGAATGCTGGGTTAAAGGTGGCTCATATCCGGACAGATCACATTAGGCTAGCCTCACAAGAAGAGGTTTACTGGGGGGAAGCGTGGAAGAGAAGAGAACAAAGGGGGGGAAGAAAGAAAAAGGAGTGAGGGGTTGGGGGTCTCTACCTTTTATTTGGGCCACTATGCACAGGTGAGACATGCCAGGTAAGGCGAGCAGTTGAGGTGCACACTGGGAATGTGTGGTGGTTGCCATAGCAACAGATGCATGAGGGCCCTTGTTGCCTAGGAGTGACATCACAGCTGGATTCGGAGGCAACTGGCGACCATAAAGCCCCACCTCCAATAGATGACTGAGACCAGATATAGTACCAAATCGTACATCTACTACTTACATATACAAACCTTAGATATGGCTGTTTGCATAGCTGTGGTAAAGTTTAATTTATAAATTGGGTATAGTGAAATATTAGGAATGATAACTATTAATAAAAAGAGTGATTATGACACCACATACAGTAAGAAGAATATGTCTATTGTAAGATGATGCAATGCTTACATGAAGTGAGGGACTTTCAAGGCGGATAGTCACCATGGCGTTGCTTTGTCCTGACCTTCTCATTCAGACATGAGCACTGCAGTAGCCCCTAATCTCTGAGAGGACTACTCAGTGGCAACAAATACCATACAGATGTGCTAGACCAAGGTGAAGGTTCTCACTCTGGGAACCATGGAGCAGGATGGTATGAGTTCATTGTACTCCTCAGAAAGTGATCTTAACTTACACAGAGTTGGTTTATGGATTACTTTTTTGTTTATCTGGAGGGACAGAAGTTTCTCTATGTAGCCCTGGCTACTCTTGAACTCCCTATGTAGAGTAGGCTGGCCTTGAACTCAGAGATCTGCTTGACTCTGCCTCCCCAGAGCTAGGATTAAAGACATGCACCACCACCCAGCCATTTATTATTTTTTAACCATGACCAGCCACAGACAACTGAATTTGCAGTAATCAGAACTGTGGGCAAAGCCTGTTCCACTTCAGTGAATCAAAACAGCGTCAATATCTGCCTGTGTGAAACTATGAGGGCCTGAGAGGACAGATGACAATAAGACATAAATATCATAAATTGTATACGATGATCAAAAGTGATAAATACCTGTGGGGAGAAACAGACAGAGGGATCAGGAATGGTAGGAGATTAAACAGTTCTCTACAACTGAAAACAGAATGCTCTAGATCCCACACTATTTTGCAGCCACATCGCATACAGGGTGGTTTGAAATTTTTCCCTTTGTACCAACACTCTGCATGGCTTCTGTGACTTCAGCGAGAATACAGTTGGGTTTTCTTGGTTCTGTTGTACTTAACTAGATGTCTTCTACCTCCTTGTTTTCTGTTAAAGCATTCATGTCGTGAACCATGGCAGCTTGTAGTACCACAAACCTTTGCTTCTCTACTTGAGCCTCATTCTGTCCATGCGAATGCTAGGGAAATGTTTAAAACCCGACCTTTTTTTCCCCATCCCAGCTCAAATCTGAATCCAAAAACCACATTCTCTAGCCAGTTCTGTTGTGCATTACTCCGTTTATGACAAACGGTTTCATTTTCCTTCCCAGTTTTCCCTAGGAAAGGTCGCTCTTGCATAATCTGGAACCAGGTGGTAGGGGCAGCATTTACAAGGCCATAATCTCCTTGCCCCTACCTAGAAATCAAACAACAGTTACAGGATATGACTGTATGGAGGAATATAAGTCATACTTTTAATACCTCGAGTTATAAACCACCCTCCTATCAGTATCCACCGGAAAGTGAAGGAAGTCTTTCTGACAGGAAACCAGAACTGGGAATGGAGGACCAAGGTGGCAGGCAGCTGTTCTCCACTGTTCAGGTCTGGGTGTCAAAGAAGAGGCTCCATCGTGGGAGGAGTTGGGTAGCATCCGATACTCCAGGAAGAAGCGGCCAGCTCTCTGACTCCTGTTTCCAATGGCTTATTGGAAAGTGCTGTGATGGCTGTTCAAGTCTCTTGGAGATGTCTGATCTGAAAAACTGAAACTGACTCACAAAGAGAAGCAGAACTAAAGACAAAAACATGGAGGGCTGGAGAAGCAGCTCAGCAATTAAGAGTTGAGAGACTAGATCTTGAGTTCAGACTCCATCTTAGAGAACCTGACCTAAAGTTGAACTCGAGTTAACCAACAAGCCTATGACTAGCACCAGTTTCCAGGTTACTCCCCAACAAGCCAGTACCTAACACCAGTTTCCAGGTTACTCCCAAACATATCTGCGCCTAGCACTAGTTTGCAGATTACGCTCCATCAAGCCTGAGCCTGGCACTTACTAACAACCACCTATCAGGAGGAAAGCAGAAGTTAAGTTTATGGTTTGGCTCCCAGCACCAACCAATTATTTTAAAGGGCAACAAAATTCCATAATAGCAGCCCCCCCCCCCCAAATCAGATGTATATCAGGCTAGAAACCCCCTTGCTTGTTTGTTTGTCTCTATAAATGCTTACTGGAAACTGGGCTTGGGGCTTCACCCTCCCATCCTGCTGTGTGAGAAGATGGCCGTGTGGCCCAAGCTTGTGCTTGAGTAAAGACACTCTATTGCATTGGAATCTGCTCCTTGGTGGTCTTTTGGGGTTCACAAAACAGGCATAGCAAGAGCACTTGCTTGCTGTTCAAGAGGATCTGAGTTCAATTCCCAACATTCATGCTTCTCAACTCGGAGCTGCCTGTAATTCCAGCTTCAAGAGGTCTGACACTCTCTTCTGGTCTCCATAGGCATCTACACTCATGTGGCATGTGCTCAGATGTGAACTGGATGTCTAAAAGATTCTGAGATACCCATGAGTCATCTGGAGTCCTAGTTGGTTGCCAGTCCCAGAAAACTTAGTAGAGAATGGTTCGATCAAATAAGGAATTTGTCTCATAAGCCAAGACATCTGGGGCTGGGCATGGTGGCAGATGCCTGTGATTGCATCACATAGGTCAAGGAAGCTCAGGACTGGGAGCTCAAAGTCAGCCTCAGCTACACAGAGGGTTCAAGGCTAACCTGGGCTATGGGAGACATTAGCTTGAAGATGTTTGTAAAGGCAGAGTGTGTGTGACAGGTGGCTAAGGCAAGGAGGTTTACACCACTATGTGATTCATCCCCTGTGACATTGACTGATTTGGAATCAGCCAGGAGATACGTAAAGAGTCTGTCCTCGGACAGACTAAAAGAGAAACTGGGAACGTGAGCTGAGTGCAGCATCCATCTCTTCTGCTCCCCAACTGTGAGAGCACGGTGTAGTCAGCCACCTCCTGCTTCCTGCTTTCCCTGACACTATCGACTGTATCTCCCCAAACCATGGCACAAAACAAACCCATCTTCTGTGAGTATTTTATCATGCCTATGACAAAACTAAGGCAACCACCAAGAGCTCGGGGAACCCCCCCGCCCCCGCCCCCTCCAGCCTCATGCACCTATTCTGGGTGAAAAGACTGAGAAGCTAAACGACAGTTTGAGCATACGCCCAACTTACTTCCCACCAGCACCTAATCCGATGTTTTCTCTAGCCACAGTAGCATCTGGGAAATCGAGCTGAGCTGGGATGGTTAAAGCACAGACCAAGGGGTAAATGGAGCCCCCCCCCCCCCCCCCCAGTACAGGAGACAGGAAGAAAGAGCTGGTCTTCCCAGATCACAGCTTGATGAGCAAACTATACATTTGATGTGTTTCATCTGTAAGTCTAGCACTTCTACAGTGAGGTAGGAGTGGAAACAAAAGCATACCCAGATGCTTACAGATCAGCCAACCTTGAGTATGCAGCCTACAACAGGGTAGAAGGCAAGGACGGACACCCAAGGTTAGCTGCTCCTGACTTCCATAGTGCACCGTGGAACATGGGTGCCTGCATTCTCACACATGAATCCACTCAAGCACACACACACACACACACACACACACACACACACACAGGTGAATGCTCACACACAGGCCTTTGTACCTAGGAAGAGAGGGGTTTTTTTTAAGCTATTAAGTGAAACAATTTGTTGCATAGCAATAGATAAAATAAGTAATTGAAACATGGTTTCCCAAAAGGCCACCTCCAGAATGGCCACTGTATTAGTTGATTTTCTGAACACTGGGACAATACAAAGGCAAATTAAGAAAGGAAGGGTGTCTTTGGCTCAAGGTTTAATATAGACAGTCACAGCGGGGAAGGCACGGAGCAGGAATAGGAGGGAGCTGGCCACATTGCATCTGCAGTCAAGAAGCAGAGAGCCGGGCGGGCGGTGGTGGTGCATGCCTTTAATCCCAGCACTTGGGAGGCAGAGGCAGGCGGATTTCTGAGTTTGAGGCCAGCCTGGTCTGCTGAGTGAGTTCCAGGACAGCTAGGGCTACATAGAGAAACCCTGTCTCGAAAAACCAAAAAAAAAAAAGAAGAAGAAGAAGAAGCAGAGATGACAGGAAGTGGGAGCAGACTACAAAAACTAGTAAAGCCCCCAGAAAGGGAAAGAATTTTTTTCTTTAGTCTTCACAGATACATCTTATGAATGGGATATTCTGGAAGAATTCTGAGCACATGTGTGGGAAATTAACAAATGCTCTTTACTTCTTTTTTTTTTAAAGATTTTATTTATTTATTATATATATACAATGTAGCTGTCTTCAGACATTCCAGAAGAGGGAGTCAGATCTCTAGTTACAGATGGTTGTGAGCCACCATGTGGTTGCTGGGATTTGAACTCAGGACCTTTGGAAGGGCAGTCGGTGCTCTAAACCACTGAGCCATCTCTCCAGCATGCTTTTTACTTCTTACGTGGATTCTTGGAAGTCTTTCTCTCAGCCTTGACCAGTTTCTTCATCGTTGTCCTTCCCTCTTCTTCCTCCTTCTCCCCACCCTTCTTGGTTTTTTGAGACAAGGTCTCACTCATGGCTGAACTTAGAACTCGCTCTGTCAACCAGGCTGACCTCAAACCCACAGAGCTCTGCCTGCCTCTGCCTCCTAAATGCTGGGAACATAGTCATGAGACACCATGCTCTGCTCCCTAGCCATGTCTATGAATCAAAACAAGCTATTTTTACAGAACCAGAAAATTAAAATAAGACCAAACATTCTAATGTCGTGTTCTAATTTTTCCTAAAGTGATTAAGAGAGAAAGACCTAGAACAAGTCTAGAAGTTTCTTTTCCTAACGTTAGGGATTCTGACATTGCTACTGTGCTCTGGTGAGTGAAACAGATCCTTTGGAACTAAGATCCATGATGAAGAAGCCTGACACACCCAAAGACTGAAACTGACTTGAGCCAACATGGAATGTCCCTGTTTTCCGGAATCGAGCAAAATGATATCAGCTCACATGTCCTGCATATGTGCTTCTGGAACATTCTAGATTACTGTGGTGCATGAGACATAAATATCCAGCTTAATGCACAGGTACCAGGTGACTACCAATGGCTACACAACTCCAGATGGAAACTGGAGAATGTCAACACCCATGTTCCACTTCACAATTCTAGGCTTTTCCTTCCTCAAAGGAAGCCGTGTGCCCAGGAAGCGGTCCTTGATATAAGTAGACATGAAAGATGTTTATATGGGATTGCCTAAAGATCAATATCTGTGGGTGGGAAGGGAGAGCTAGGCAGAGAGATGTTAAGTTGGGCTAGAGCACAGACTTCATCCATCCCCTCAGGCAGCTCTGGGGTTGACCTGTCTCACAGTGAGGGGGACTTTTAAACTCAGCTTTGATCAGCTTCTGGACCCCTCTGCCCCCAGAAGGATGTGAATCCTCTTTAAATGTAAAATCCTCCTGATGGCTCATCTGGGAGTCACCTGACAGGAATTACACAACAGCTAAAAGGACAAGTTCTTCCCACCTGGTGTGTGTGCCTGCAGAACGTGAGAGCTCCCAATCACACTCACATCCTGACTTGCACGGCAAACACATCTTCAGGGTTTTTTTTTTTCCCTAGTTTGACCACATAAAGGACAACATAATTTAATTGTTGTCTGTTTTGAAACTTACAGAGAATGCTGAGAGGTAAAAGGATTGAAAATGAAAAAGCTAAATATGCATTTGTAGTTAATATAAATATCTATCTGGAGAGATAAAAGATGCTAAAACACCAGTGTTACACGTGAATCCTGCTCCATCAGCCCCAAGCCTGCAGCATCTGGCTACAGCTGGCCACAGTGGACAGCTGAGATGGCTGAAGAAGCAGCCTTTGTGGTTCTGGGCCCAGCTGCTACATATGTGCAATCTAGACTTGTCTTTGTCTTCTATCAAAAAAAAGTATCTTTTCAGATCTATTCTTGTTGCTGAATCTTAATTCTGCTTGATTCACTTATTTTCAACCTTGCTTATTCTAATTTTAAATTGTGCGTGTGTGTGTGTGTGTGTGTGCATTTGCTGCAGCACATATGTGGAGGTCAGAAGACAACTTAAAATCATCAGTTCTCTCTTCATATGTGTCCTCGGCTCAACATTTCAATCTGTCAGGTTTGATACCAAGTGCCCTTTCCCACTGAGCCAGCTACTCGTTCTTACAGCATGTGGGGTTGTTCACAACCTGTTTTTGTTGTTGTTCTTGTTGTTCTTGTTGTTGTTTAGGTCTGTTGAGAATAGAGTATAGGGGTAAGCACATGTCTTGGCGAATTTCTAGGTTATATGCTTGGGAACAAAATTGATGGGTGCTCACTAAAGGTGTTTGCATTTTCAATTTCACTAGAAAACCCCAAAATGCTTTCTGGTTTTTATAGTCCCATGGTTCCCTGTGGGGCATCCCTGGGGACAAGGTTTGGAAACGGTGTAGTGACAACCCCCTCATCCCAAAGACTCTTGACAACAAAGATTTCCTTCTCAGCCCACTGGGCAGCTTGTCATGCATTACAGCCAGCTGCTGCATAATTACCTCAGGTTCAGGACAGTGGGTCAGACCATCATCTGCACCTAAACGCTTCACTAACCCCATCACCTGCATGCTTTGTACCCTCATACCTTTTTGTCTTTTTAATCTCTAGAAGTGACGCTAGGGCAGCTAGTGACCAAACCAACCGTGGGGAGACTGAGCACACAACTGTGCCACAGCACCTGTGGAATTGTAAAGCTTGTGTGCTTTAAAGCTGACACTTATTTGGTTCATTGTACTGGATCAGTAACTTGAGGTTGCATTTAGTTGGCTGTTTCTCTGGCTCTCCGCTTCTCAGCTGCCTAGGAGATGAGCTAAAGAAAGAACAATGTCGTCTGCTAGCAGAATTTAAAGGGAATAGAAATGGGCAACAACTGGTTCCCTCTGCGATCTGCTCAGCCAGGAAAATCAAGCCCAGAGAAGTTGCAGGATGCCGAGTTCATATCCCTTGTCTTGGTATATTTCATATTGAAATATACCAAGAATTGAACCAGGTGTGGTGGGGGGCAAAGGCAGGCAGATTTCTGATCTACGTAGTGAGTTCTGAGGCACTTAGTGCTACATAAGGAGAACCTGCCTCAAATACACACACACACACACACACACACACACACACACAGAGAGAGAGAGAGAGAGAGAGAGAGAGAGAGAGAGCTGCTGAGGCTATGTTAAAACCAAAGATCCATTACAGAAGATGACAAGATAACAAAACTCAAGCAAAGAACAGTACCCAAAGAGAACCCAGGCAAAACGGCTCTGCTTAGAAAATGTATATGTATGTATATGATATGCATATATATGTGCATATATATGCATACACTCACACACCCTCTAGCCCAGGATGACGTTGAACTCACTTGCTTTGTAGCTGAGGATGACCTTGAGCTCCTGATCCTCTTGGGTTAGAGATGTGTGTCACCACAACTCATTTTGTTTTATGGGACGAGATATTACTATGTAGCCCATCACAGACCTTAAATCTGCTGATCTTTCTACTTCAGCCTAATCTGTGATGCGTGCACAGAGCACATAGCATGCAGGTAGTGTGTGTGTAGGTGTGTACGTACAGTCCTGGGGATGAAAGTTAAAAGCGCTGCTTCCCTGAACTACATCCCTCTCCTTTCCTGCTTGCTCCATGCTGCTTTTCTGTTGGGGGCGGGGAATGGGTGTTTGTGCCAGGTCTCACGAAGCTTAAGCTGGCCTCACTCACTGTATTTCAGAAGATGACCTGGGATTATAGTTGTACACCATCACATCTGGATCTCATATTGATTTCTGCACTTTCAAGCACAGCTGGAAACCAAATTCTGAGCCCCGCAACCCTAAACCTTCCAATTTCGTAGAATCAATGAAATGCACTGAGTGTCTAAAAGCACTGTGCAATCGATTCACCTTAATGACTAAAATGCTTAAGCTTTGCAGAATGAATCAAACAGGCGCCAAGACAGCTCAAAAGGCATTCCATCCTAGTTTTGCACCAACCGATTCATTACATGGGGTTAGATGTCACTTGACCTTTCTACAACTTAATTTCATCATAAGAATTAATATCCCCAAAGCTGCGTGAGGTGATAATTAACTAAACAACAAATCTAAAAGAGAATTTCAAAATGCATGAAGCTTTTCCTCAGGGGCAAAGGGCTATACAGAACTTTGGAGTTTGAAATAAATAAATAAATAAATAAATAAATAAATAAATAAATGCAGAGAGGCGGGAGAAATGGCTGGGCGGTTTAGAGCGCTCGCTGCTCTTACAGAGGACCTGAGTTAGATTCCGAGCACCCATGTTGTCATTCACAAACACCAGTAACTCCAGGCCCAGGGGATCTGACACCCTCTTCTGACATCTGCAGGCTCGAGACATATGTGTGGCGCATGCACGTACACACAGACAAAACTCTCGCGCATATAGATACATCTAAAAACAAGCACTAAAGAATGCAGAATCTATAAAATGCTCTTTCTAGGGCAAGAGATATAGAAAGGAAGCAAGCATTAGGGTGTCTGGGGACATCCCTAATAGTCTTTTAACATTGCTGAAAGGACTGAAATAGGTCACCTTGGAGGAGGAAAAGCTGATGGACTGAAGTCATGATTTTGAGGTTTCAGTCTACGGTCACTCAGCTCATTTGTTTTGAGCCTGAAGCCAGGAGAGACAGTAGGGTACTGTCTTAGTCAGTCAGGGTTTCTATTCCTGCACACACATCAGGACCAAGAAGCAAGTTGGGGAGGAAAGGATTTATTTAGCTTACATTTCCACATTGCTGTTTATCAGCAAAGGAAGTCAAGACTGGAACTCAAGCAGGTCAGGAAGCAGGAGCTGATGCAGAGGCCATGGAGGGATGTTCCTTACTGGCTTTCTCAGCTTGCTCTCTTATAGAACCCAAGACTACCAGCCCAGAGATGGCACCACCCACAAGGGGTCGTCACACCTTGATCACTAATTGAGAAAATGCCTTACAGCTGGATCTCATGGAGGCACTTCCTCAGCTGAAGCTCCCTTCTCTGTGATAACTCCAGCCTGTGTCAAGTCGACACCAAACCAGCCAATACAGTAGGAACATGAGGCAGAGGAAGCTACCCATCTCGTGGCATCTCGGGGGGCAAATGGAATGAGACACAAAGGTCATTCAAGGGTACACCCCCCAATGACCTAACTTCCTTGCCCAGGGTCCTACCTCTTAAAGGTTCTACCACATTCCCTGAGAGCCACAGGTCCTCAGTCCATGGTAGAAGCCTGGAAACACTGGTTCTGACAGCAAGGAAAACTCAGCAGCAGGGCAAATCAACTCAGCAAAGCAAACCATGTCTTCCTCTATGGCTCTCCATCTTATTGAGATGCAGTCTCTTACTAGCCCTGGAGCTCACTGAATGGCTCAACTGGCCAGCCAGCGGGTACCCACGGGGCTCCTGACTCCATCTCCCAGGGCTGGCACTATAGGCGTGTGTCATCACGCCAGACTTCTAAGTAGAATCTGGAATCAGATGTCCATACTTGTATAAAACCCTATACCTCCTGCGCCATCACCCCAACCCCTAAGTCCTTTACAAATAAATGAGATTAAAGCATTTCGTATAGAAATATCAAGAGCACAGATGGATGGAGCATGCCATTTCCAGGAAGCTACAAAGTTCTATTTGGTTCTGCTGAAGGGAAGGGTACCATTGATCAGGCTCAGAGGTGGACACAGGCTCAGGCTTTGCATGCTGTACAAACATTGATTATCACCTGCTGTATTCAAAAAGGTAGGAAAATCTGAAAATGGAAAGAAAAAGAACATAGAGAGATGGACAGGCCTGGTGTGCCTTCCAGATAGCACCTTCAAGAAGGACCTGTCACTTGAGCTGCTGGGGGGCTCTGGGCAGAAAACCTTCAGCAGGGCATCTTTGGAGCTGCCATAGCTGCGGAGGTGCCTGGACCATAGGCATGGCTCCCCAGCTGCCCACATCCAGTGGCCGTGGAGGCGGGGAATACGGACCCAGCCATCCGAGTCCATCCTGGGCAACACTGAGAAGCTCTTCTTGCTCCAGATCTCTTTGAGGGTGGAGAGAGCTGCTATGGGGACTGGCCTTCATGGCAGTTCACCTCTGTCCGTATTGTTCCAACTTCCCTCCAGGGCCAGGATGACAGGGGCAAGGTACAAAGCCACACCTGTCTTCCTCCCCCACCCCCCACCCCCCACCCCCTGCTTCACGACTCTAAGAATCTTCTCATGGGTGATAGTAGGAACAAGTGGAATAGGGCAACAAGAACCCTAGCCTGCCCATACAAGGGAGTCAAAGCCGATTTTATCTTGAGTCAGTCAAACCAGTTTCTCTCCTAAGATGGTTTCCTCTGCCTGGAAATAAAGACATTCACTAGCGTCTGTGGGGTGGCGGCGAGAATGAGGAAGATAATGCAGGAGGCCTGCGTGTTCAAACCTTGTATGCTGAGTGTGATAACTGCCGCTGAGCCTCTGCAGGCTTTGGAGGCAGCCCAGAAGCTAAGTGGAAGCGCTGTACTGCCACCTAGGAAACACAGGGAGAATTGCAGCTAGACCGCAATTGTCCGGAGGATCTGTGCCTTCACGCCCTCAGTTCCGATTCAAGAAGGGCAGAGGAGGAGTCAGAAGTATAAATGTACCACGACCCAAATACCGCCCTCTGGACAGAGTGACATACTCCTCTCTGCTCGGGCAGCTGGGACTACGTCTAACAGCGAGGCATGGCTGCCTGCACAGTCAGCAGCTCTGCTAACGAGCTGGGACCGCTGCTGTTTCATTCCCTTCATTAAAAGCACCACATCCCAAATCAGAAACACACAGTATGCAACGACAGAAAACAGAGAAAGATAGGGCCTCCAGGTGTCGGGTAAACCTAGGTTATGGGCAGATGGTTTGGAGAAAAGATTATAGGTCTACCATCAGATCTTTTGTACGGGGCAGATTCATTGCAGGGAACACACAGTCATCCCTCTGTGATAAGATAAAAGTAATCTCGCTGTAAAACTCGAATATAATTTTGCTGCTTTGACCACTCTGTGCAGAGCTGGCTCCCAGGGCTGGGGAGATGGTTTCGCAGTTAAGAGCATTGCTCTTCCAGAGGACGCTTCTCAACCACCTGTGACTCCAGTTACAGGGAACCTGAGGCCCTCTTCTGGCCTCTGCAGGCACCAGCCACATATGGTGCACAGACACACAAGCAGGCAAAACACCCACACACATGGAAAATATTAAGGATTAATATAATCAAAATTTAAAGGTTTTCAAACTGATTCCCATTTCCTCCTAAATCTCACCAGTTTCACCAGGCTCTGGGGGAACAAAAACGAATCTAAAAACCCCAGTTTCTGAGGCTGGAGAGATGATGTGGGCAACCGAAAGCACTTGCTGCTCTTGTAGAAGACCCAGGTTTGGCACCCTGAACCCAGATGTCAGCTCACAATAGTCTGCAACTCCAGTTCCAGGGCATCTAATACCCTCCTCTAACCTCCACGGGTGCCAGGCATGCACACGACACACAAACATGTATGCAGGCAACACACATAAAATACATCTTTAAAGTGCTTAAATTTAAAACAAAAGTTTCTGTGTCGGGAACTTGCCAGAGGGCAAAGTCCATTGTGTCCTGGGGTGGGTGGGTGGATGGAGTCATGAAAGCGTCAGCCTGTTTGTGGTCTGGTAGGTTTGTTCTCCCCAAATTCATATGAAAATGTTAATATCGGATCTGACTTCATTTGCATATAGAGCCTTTTAATTAGACATGCAGAAGGGCGGGGCCCTAATATAGATGACTGGTGCTTAGAAGATGCCAGAGGGTCTCTTTACCATCTCATTCCATCCCACCTTCCCTGAGCATGTGGAAAGGAAGGCCCAATGAGGTCATGAGAGGACACAAGAAAGTGTCCATCTGCCAGCTTGAAGAAACCCCTCACCAAGGAAACCGAGCAGGCTGGCGCACTGAACTTGGGTTTCTAGGCAGAGCTTTGAGAAATAGACTTCTGTTCCTTCCTTAGGGTACCCAATCTGTGATGTTCCCTTAGGGAAGCCCATGATGAATAATGCATGATGTCACAGAGAACTGTGACAGACTCCCTCAATTTCCCAGAGGAGGGGTCCTCCCCAGTGCTTGATAGAAGCTAGGGGTGAGTTCAGAGGCCAGGGGAAAAAGCTCTGTGTGTGTGTGTGTGTGTGTGTGTGTGTGTGTGTGTGTGTCTGTCTGTCTGTCTGTCCACCTGTGTCTCTGTGTCTCTTGTATGTCTGTCGGGCTGTATGTGTGTCTGACTGTGTGTCTGTCTGTCTATATAGATTATTCCAGCTTCTCCTCAGGTGTGTGGGTGTGTCCGACTGTGTGTGCATGTGTGTATTTGTCTGTCAGTCTGTGTCTCTGTGTATGTGTCTATGTGTGTCTCTGCATATGTGCCTGTGCATGTTAAATCACATCACATTTAATTTCTTTTAAAAAAAACTCAAATATTTGAGAATAGACATTGGAATCTTAAAAAATATGCAAGATCAAGCCAAATAGCATCCCAGCATGGAGAGGGAAGGTAGGCACCCAGTTATATCCCAACTGGGAGTTCTGTGAGAAGCAGTCAGTTTTCATTACAGTGTAGCCCCTGGCAGGTAGCCAGGCTTCACTGGAAAGCCACACATGTGGGCAGCACAAACTGGACTTGAAGTATTTTTTAAAGATGGCACAAAGTTGGATTGGAATCTTGAAGGAGACGGAGTATGGGTGAATATGACCAAAACACTTTGTACAACAAAGTTCTCCAAGAACTAATTTTAAAATGAGAGGTAAATAGAATTTAATCCTTCTCAGTTACAAATGATCTGGCCTAAGCCTTCACAGGTGGTAAACAGTGGAGGGAGTTAGAATATCCAGGGCTGCAGAGTGGGCTTTGTCAGTCGTGAGCTGGGTAGCCTGTCTCAGCCAGGGTAATGCCAGTCTCACTGTCTAACTGTTCAAGGAAGGGCATCAGTTACCCGACGTGGCCTACACCACGTCTCACATTCTTCTCTGGTTTCAAACTAGTTGGCCTTGCCCCCACAGTCCCCAAACCAGAGAAGTTGGCAATCTCATTCTTCCTGGCTGTAGTACTACTTCAGGACATAATTCGGGCACTCGCCTTCCTCAGGATTCGTGGGACAAGGACCTGAAAGCAAACAGAGGAGAGAGAGCTGGGTTCAGGCACGAGCTCAATCAACTGGGTCTGATTATCTCAAAACTGAAATCCCCTGCCTCAGCACCAACTGGCTGTGTGGGGTAAAATAAGGACCTTCTCTGAGCCTTAGCTTCCTCAACTGTAAAGACAATACTTTTACATCTAATATCACAAGGGTGGTGCAATAAGTCACATGTTACAGCATATACAATGTGCATATAGATGTAATGGTCATTTTACATATATGTGAAATGAAGATACATTATATACAACATATACATGAGTGAATGAATGAAGTTTTATGATACGGGGATCCCTCACTTGCTTCTTTTCCTTTTACAAAACATCTCAGTCCTTTGCCCAATCCCAGACTTGACCAGCCTCCTGATAACAGACACAAATCCAGCCTATTTATCATTTGTAGCATCCTGAGTTTTTACTCAAAAACTTAAGGTAGCGACAGAAGAAGAAGAAGAAGAAGAAGAAGAAGAAGAAGAAGAAGAAGAAGAAGAAGAAGAAGAAGAGGAGGAGGAGGAGGAGGAGGAGGAGGAGGAGGAGGAGGAGGAGGAGGAGGAGGAGGAGGAGGGGAGGAGGAGGAGGACGACGACGACAACGACGACGACGACGAGGACGAGGAGGAGGACGAGGAGGAAGATGAGGAGGAGGACGAGGAGGAGTATGGTATGCCTTGAAAGATTCTTTTTGATGACTTTGAGAATCAGCAGATCACGGCAGGGCAAGAGTTGGGATCATCTGGATTTTCAGTCAGGGGCAGGTTTCCCAGGTGTGTCACCTCCTTCTTCCGCATGTCTTTGGTGACACTTTATATCATATGCAATGTGCTTTTCCTGGGCCAACCCTGAAGCACAGAATGCTGGCTGGCATTCACTCAGTAGTCCCCTCTGGGACTTCGGAGGACCCTAAATAGCAAAGACACCACACAGAGAGGAGGCAGCACAGTGCCCAAGGCTCCTGCTGCCAGGAGCTTCGGACTAGCCACTCAGTGGTGCAATCAACACCTGCTGGCTCTCTAGGAGGTACACAGCACCCATGGGGATGGGGACACACTTGATCCTAAAGAACTGCTACTAGGATAGTGCTGAGCCTGGGGCAGGAACACTTGGATGGATCACTGAGTGGTTCTCTTCTGGGGGTGGGGTATCAGGGAAAAAGAACACACGGCCAAAGCCTTGTGGGAGTCAACAGAGAAACACTGAGAAGTGGACGGCCAGCTGCTCTGTCTTGACCTGACCTAGAGACTGAGGATGCAGCAAGCAGCATCCCTCACATCTGCCAAAGCCAATCTACTCGAAACCTGCAAACCAAGGATGACTTGACACATCAGCTCGGGCCCTTGTTTTCAGAAGGCCCACTTTGCCTGGTCAGAAAGAAGCTGCTTTTCGTGGATGACATATCTGGAATGGTATCGTGCCGCTGAACTTTCTGCAGCGACACACACAGCTGAATTGATGGGAAGTCTATGCTGATCAACACCCCTGCCCACATGACGGCTGAGCATCTGAAGTGACTCTGGGCCACCAAGAAACTGAAACTTTAATTGTACTGAATTCTAAAAGAATTCACTTAAACAGTCAATGTGACAGCCAGTGCTTCCATATTAGTCAGAGCTATGGGTGAGTCCCCCACACTTTCGGCTAAGCAGCCTAACTCTTGCCTGAAGCCTGGCACTCACTGTGCCTTACAGCCTTGAGCTTTCTTTATTACTATGATGTGACATCAGAGAACAATAAGCTTTTACTCAAGCAATTACCGAAAGCCCCTAATCTTGCATTAGGCATTGTTTTCCCGTGGAATATTGATGTTTGCCTTCTTGGCAGATTGTTCTCAAGTCTGTGGAATCCAGGGATGTCGGGGAACAGGGTGTGTGGGGAGGAGAGTGCTGGTGGGTGTAACAAGCAGATACAGTGGAATTACAATTTCACTGAAGTCAAGGCTTGTTCTACTGCGCAGTATAGATGTTTTACAATATAACCCTACTTGGAAGGTGGGGGGGAACCTCTGAGTGCTTGAGAGATAACACTAAAATTGAAAATGTGTCAGGATCATACTGGCTTGTGTGAAAAGAGATAGCACTTGTCTAAAATTCTTCACAAGCAGGTTCAATAGCAGGGTGCGGGCTTCATGGCAGAATCCAGCTCCAATATAAGGATACAAAGGAGGCCATGAGGATTTCCTAAGGGTACAGAAGAGAGGGTCCTGACGAGGAATAAACTTGAGAGACAGACAGGTGAGAGTGAGCTGGGCCACAGAGGCTGGGAACAAGTAGCAGGACCCAAGAGCCAACTGTGACTCAGGTAAACATGATATACAGGAATGTGGAGCCACCAAGGCCCCAGAGCCTCTGGGCATGGGTCAACTTTAAGGGCCTGTGTTCCTCGAGCAGGAAGGACATGTAATAAGAAATGGCATGACCAATCTACATTCTCACAGGGGTGCAGAATGAAACTGTACCAAGGAAAAGATAAGAAAAAAATATATATCAGAGAACAGAGGAAGATGGGGAGGGGCTGATGTTCTAGGCCTGGCTCAAGAATGGTTGTCCACTCCAATGCAGACCGCTATCCACAAAGCCAAGGGAAGAGGGGATCTGAAAAGGAAGGGTACAGGCATCAATGGCAGAGTCCCCAAGAAACTTGAGGCAACGGGGTTTGAAAGAGCAGTTTTGTCTTTCTCGGCAATTCAGAACAAGACAGAGACCAGCCAGCTCCTTTCTCCAATGGGAGAACACGGAATGGGTGAGGCAAGAGAAAAGAAGTTGAAGGTTTGACTGATCACTGTTATCTCTTTTGAAAAATGCAAAAGGAGCAACTATGGCAAGAAAAACTGGAGGAAGGGGCTTAAGGTTGTGATGAGAGCTAAGGATAGCCTTGGAGTGCAGGAGGAGAGAGAGCGGACACAGCCAGGCAGCAGAGTGGCTGAGGGGGACTGGGGATCTACAGGCATCAGGTTTATAGATAGGCCTGGATTGGATGGATAGGCAGTGGTCCTCCATCTTTTTGACCTTGGTGTTGTGATCAACGGTGCCTCAGAGCAGATGTTGTCATTGTTGACTGCACTGGGGAATCCCATCTAAATCCCCCATAGACTGCTTGGAATGCTCGGAGGAGAATGTCCCCAGATTCCCAGGTGATAAGTGGCATCAATCCTAAATAAGATGTTACACCACCTCCTCTATGGCTCAGGGAATGTCACCGAAGAAGGGGTGGAGAGACTGAAAGAGCTAGAAGACAGAGAGGAGGGATCTGCCATCTTCTAGATTGAATGCGGCCACAGCAATCAGGAACTGTGGCTGCTTGAACTGAACCTGCACAAGACTCTCCCTGTCAACAGTTGGTCATAAAAGGAGAAGGGACCCGGGAAGCCCTGCCCCACCATGCTGAACTTTTGGCAGCTGGAAGAGTCATCGTCTTCGGGTGCATGCCTGTGGCTCAGCCCACCAGATTCAAATGGCTAGCTCCAAATCCATCATTCACACTGATGGCCGTGGTTAGACTTGGTGGGTCACAGAATGTGTAGAGGGGCTTTGTGGGATGGAAAGGACAGGTGATAGAAGAGAAATGACAGAGGGTGAGGACTGAGCAAACAGAATGCACGAGACACCTGTATAAAATTGTCAAGGAACAGGCTTAACTAATAAGAAAAGATTCACAGGTGATCCCGATGTATATCCAGGACTAAAATCATTACAACAGTAAGCCTAACTGAAGATATTCTATACTGGACATCCAGAACTCCGTATGTGAGTTCTTCTGATGCTCATTTTAATCCATGGAGGGGAAGTCACTGATGTGAACACCTACTCTTGGGCTGCCTAGTTCTGTTGTTTCTCCTAGATATGCTTTGCTTTGTCTAATTGGTAACTAAGTACACATGGCATCCGCACCCTCGAAGCTAAGAGCACTGTGTGCTTAGCAGGTGCTGAACACAAAAGTTCAAGCTTTATCCTCAGAACAACCCTAAGAGAAAAAAAAAAAAAGCACGCATCTAATTCAGAACAGTGAGCCATAGAGAAATTACATCGTTCCTGTGGCCACCTAGCCAGCAGCCCTAAGTGTGGGAGCCATCTTGGAGCACACAGCAGTCTCCCCTTATCTAAATAGGACTAGCCCCACCACTCATTAGAAATTCTTTCTGCTTTCTCCTATGACTTGTGAAAATGTCAAGGTTGGGGTTTGGAAATTTGCACTGGTTGCTTTTCTAGGGCACCTAGGTTCAATTCCCCGCCACCCACACGATGGGCCACAATTGTCCCTAACCCCAGCTCCTGAGGATCTAATGCCCTCTTCTGGCCACCATAGGTACTACACTCATAGTACATGCACACATACAAGCAAGCATTCTCACGCAAACAGAAAATAAAAATAAATAACTCTTCAAAAAGCATTACACTCAGGTCCTCCCACATCCCTCGCTAATGTATTTTACTGTTCAGCTTAGTCCATTGATCACAGATAAGACATAACACTTCTACATGTTGTGATCTAAAACCAATGTACAGCTGTTTTAAAATGTTCCTTAAATGAAAAATAGCTCAGCGGTTAAGAGCACTGACTGCTCTTCCAGAGGCCCTGACTTCAATTCCCAGCCACCACATGGTGTCTCATAACCATTTATAGTGAGATCTGGTGCCCTTTTCTGGCCTGCAGGCATTCCCGCAGGCAGAAGCAGGCCGAACACTGTATACATAATTAATAAATAAATAAATAAATAAATAAATAAATAAATAAATAAATCTTTTGGTGAGGCTGCACCACAGTGATCATTCATAGACCAAGAAGTCTAAAGAAGTCTATCAGGAAGGTCAGGCCAAGGTCAAGAGTAAATTCACCACATCTGGAGGAGGCAATCATTTGGCCTGTAGGTTGGTGGGTTATAATGAGCCGTAGAGTCTTTGCAATCTGGCACCACTTCCTGGAGAGATGGTGACATAATATGGTCTGAACTGGATTCTAGGGAAGGGAAAGTCAGCCTTTTTTTCATGTCTTAAAGTGCCTTCCACAGCTTAGTGAATAAATCTGTAAATAAGATGTGCTAACAAGTGCATGTTAACAACATACACAGAATTTTTTTTAAAAGATAAAGATTTTCAAAAGTGAATCCAACTTAAGAGAACAAGGAAGCCATGGATTGGCATCTCACCACGGGCGGTGCCCAAACGTCTTCTTTTTACTGGCATTTCTTGGTCAATTTCTTCAGGGCCCATCCTGTCCCTTTCATGACTTCCCAGCGCCTCTTGCTGAACTTCGGACGCCTCCCTGCTTTTCCTCTTCTCTAGAAAGCCGGCTGGCGACTTGAGTGCTTCTGAGTCATTCGCAAAGGCAGCAGATGTGCCAGACTGGCTCCTGGAGAACCTATAGGAAAGCAATCCCTGTCACAGTGCACGGCCAGGGATGTAGCTCAGCGGCGCGACACCTGCTTAAGCTCAGTCTCCTATGCCATGAAAGATTGCCACAAGCCTTGTCATTGTCACCTGAGCAAACTGAGCAGCTCTGCCCTTGGCGGATACTCCTGCTGTGGCCCTGGGCTGAGGAGTCACACCACTCTGGCTGGACCAGGGGCAGCATGGCATCGGATCGGGCACTTAGCATCATCATCTTTTCCACTGAAACTTGAGGTTGGAGGACAGTTGCTATGGTGGGATGGGAGTTTCCCTTTGTACCCGTGTGCTCTTTGACTATTTTTTCATATTGGTGCTATATTGCTTTCCATTATCCTTATTTTATGTAGGTGAGTGTCTGCCTTGTGTACACCCTGTGCATGCCTGGTGCCCATGGAGGCCAGAGAGGGTGTTGCATCCCCCGGAACTGCAGTTACAGCTGTTTGAGAGCTGCACAGGGATGCTGAGAACAAGTGCAGCAAGCACCCCTAACTGCCAGCCATCTCTCCAGACCCATTCTTGCTTCTAACACTAAAGAACAACAGAGTTCTTTAGGTTAGGGAAGTTTTCTTCTATAATTTTGTTGAAGATATTTACTGCCCATTACATTGGGAGTCTTCACTCTCTTCTATACCTATTATCCTTATGTTTGGTCTTCTCATTGCGTCCTGAATTTCCTGGATGTTTTGGGTTAGGAGCTTTTTGCTTTTTGCATTTTTTTTGACTGTTGTGTCAATGTTTTCTATGGTGTCTTCTGCCTCTGAGATTCTCTCTTCTATCTCTTGTATTCTATTGGTGATGTTTGCATCTATGACTCCTGATTTCTTTCCTAGGTTTTGTATCGCCAGGGTTGTTTCTCTTTCTGATTTCTTTATTATTTCTATTTCCATTTTTAGATTCTGGATGGTTTTGCTCATTTCCTTCACCAGTTTGATTGTGTTTTCCTGTAGTTCTTTAAGGGATTTTTGTTTCCTCTTGAAGGGCTTCTAGCTATTTGCCTGTGTTCTCCTGTATTTCTTTGAGGGTGCTATTTATGTCTTTCTTAAAGTCCTGTATCATCACCATGAGAAGTGATTTTATATCTGAATCTTGCTTTTCCAGTGTGATGGTGTGTCCAGGACTTGCTATGGTGGGAGAATTGGGTTCTGATGATGCCAAGTGACCTTGGTTTGTGTTGTTTATTTTCTTACACTTGCCTCCTGCCATCTGGTTATCTCTAGTGTTATCTGCCCTTGCTAAATCTAACTGGAGCCTGTCCTTCCTGTGATCGTGGTTATGTCACAATTCCTCAGAATCAAGCTGTCTCTGTGATACCACTGTTCATTGAAACAGTTGGTGAATGACTTTATGGATAGACCATCTTAATACACACACCATTTCTTAAATGAATGTAACTTGTTCTCTGTGGGTGGAGAATAAAGTCATTCACTCAAGTCAAATAGCTTTGACCATAGCAGGAATTCTGTATCCAAAAATCATGCCTACAATTCATTTCTTGGTACAGCAGAACTAACAACTCTAAGCTTAGCTACGATGGAGGTAAAATCCTTTGGTGATGTGAGGGTTATTGAAGTACAGCCTTATTACAATGAAATCCAGTGTCTAAAAATTGTTCTTATTTTGGGCTTGTACCACAGTAAGAGCCAAGCTTTTAAACTCTACTAAATACAAAACAAACAAACAAAAAGACTTTATATATTTATGTTCATTTAAGAAAATACTAGTAGTGATGTATTATTTTGAAATATATAGTTAATATATTTGGAGTTATTTAAAATTTATATTGAGAAAAATGTATTTTCACTATTGCTGTAGATGAGCATCTACATAAGACTGTTAAATTGATTGTTGTTTTATATCAAACAACTTTTATAATACTTATTTTTATTATTATAATATTTTATAAATTTTAAGGAATATGACAAAAAAGATATTGTGGGTATTGAAGGGGGGTCTCTGGGAAGAGTTGGGGTACAAAAGGGAAACAAGAATGTGATTTAATTCTATCTATTTAAAATATGTTTTTAAATGTTAACAAATTCAGATAAATTGAAATCATGTAACTTTTGTCATCATAATGCAATAAAAGTTAAAAAAAAAGAAAAAAAGAAAAGAACAACAGAGTTGCGCAGTGGTGCTGTGCACATCATTAGTCCCAGCACTCAGGAGGCAGAGGTAGGCCGATCTCTGTGAGGTTCAAGCCAGCCTGGTCTAGAGAGTGAGTTCCAGGACAGCCAGGACTACACAGAGCAACCCTGCCTTGAAAATTCCCCACCACCACCACCACCAAATGGTTAGAAAAGAGATCTGCGTATAGAACCACACCTGTTATCCCTGCACTCGGGAAGCAAGAGACTCATACAGTCAAAGCTGCCTGGGCTATACAGTGAGACCCTTTCTCAAAAAAAAAAAAAAAAAGAAAAAGAAAAAAATTACAAAAGATATCCTAAGCACCATGAGAGTTTTCAAACCCGGGGTGTTTCCCAAGTGGTCCGGGCCGAGTTAAAGGCTGGGATTTCGTGTAGGGAGGCAGCATCCCTGTCCTGGGCCAACCCCACCCCGGGGCTCACCTCTTGGCAGAAGTGAAGAAATGCAGCAAGGTGTCCCCACGGTTTGGGCCTCCACACTCCTTAATGAGCTCGGGAGGTGGATACTGGTTTATTCCACCTGAAAGTAAAACATTTTTAAAAATCAAATCAAACATAAAATCATAAAGAATGTAAAAATAATCAAACTGGAAACAGGGTCCGAGGTGTGCCCAGCACAAACGGGACATCCAATCACCACCACTGGGAGCCCTGCGGTGCTTGGGGGCCTTCAGGAAAGAAGAGATGCAAAGACCATGGAAGCCAGGGGTGGGGATCAGCAGACCAAAGCAGTGTCTCCTTGGCAGGGCAGTATTGCCACACTCAAGAACTCACGACACGTGCGGCTGCTGGCCAGAAACCTGCATGAGATAAGCCAGTCAGCATTCTAGCAGGGAGGGAAAGAAGCTAGCTAGCCACAGGCCTATCTAAGGAGATACTTAGACGGTTGGTACCGATGGAGACAAAACCAGTTTCCTTTAAGGGTGTGGTCACTGGTCATCAACCATGCTCCAGTGGACACCCCCAACCCCATGTGTGTTAAAAAAAAAAAAATTTAAAAAAAGCACAAAATAAAATGAAATAGCACTAAAATCACCACCAAAAATACTGCATCAAACTCAAAAGTCATAAAATTAAAGCAAAATATAAAATAAAACAAAATAAAATAAACTTGAAAAAAAAGGAAAATTGAACAGTAAGAATAACAAAAAAAAAAAAGTCCATGGTGTAAAATCAAAGACTCATAAAAGGCACTCGAACAAAGCATAAAATAAATGTAAGAATAAATGCAAATAAAACAATAAAAATCGAATCATAAGCAAGCAAAACAAAAACATAAAGTGCATTCTGTTAGATAAATAATATCCCAACATAAAAGAATACAACAAAATATAAAGTGCAAATCTAATAAAAGCCTCAAAAATAGAGTAAAATCATATTAAGCAGAGAGAAGCAATTGTCTTTCAGCTTGCTGTAAGCCACCTCCACTCCTCTCTGCAAAGAGCAGGAAGCGAAGACTCAGAGAAAGAAAGCCTGTGTGGCCTCTGCTGTCACACAGCTCCAGAGTAATGGAGCTAGGACAGGGATGAACTCAGTGATGAAGCTCCTGTCAAACAGGAGGGTAAAATGCCATGCCCGTGCTTCCCACAAGTCTATCGGCATCCCTTCATCTCCAGAAGTCATGAAGGAGCAGATGTCCCTCGAGACCCACAGTGGGACGTCATAGCCACGGAGAAACTCGTGTCTTCCAGCATGGAGGGGAAGGAGGCGTCACACAGACCTCGCCGCATGCGAGCAGGCTTTATTTTTAATTGCCTACCGCAAGGCAAACACCTGGAGTTGGCCAGGCTAACACCCCCTAGACCCCATGCTAAGTCACCTTATTATGTTAGGGGTACACTTTGGTCCTGGATGCTCATGAACTAGGTCCATCTGGGTGTGATGGGAGGTGAGGCTGCTGGGGCAGGGATGAAGGGGAGAATCCCAACCCGGGTTCACTGATACAGCCCCCGCTCTTTAATTGTCACCATTGGCTTAATCTACCCAGCCTGAAGAGGGAGACCTCAAGCTCTTGACCTGCCACCCTTGCTTCCGGGAAAGTCTCCGAGGACTTCTGACCTCATGCTGCCAATCCAATCTGTGCTTTAAAACAGTAAGACAAAATGCTGCCTGCTTCCTCTGATGTGCAGAGCTTAGGTCTCAAGTGGTGAGGGAGGGAGTGTGTGTGCGTGCATTTGCACACATGCGTGCACATGCATATGCATGTGTAGATCATGAAGCTAGAAAGAGGATCATAAGAGTGAGGAAGAGAAAAGGCAAAAGAGGATGCTGGAATATATGTGTGAATGGAGGCAGAAGGGCTGTCAGGGAAGGGAAAGACCCAGCTGGAGGAAGCTGCACCTCCTCAAAAGGGGCAGCAGGAGAGGGGGGTTAGTGAGAACAAAATATAATAGCACATATGTATTAAAATGCCATAATTAGACCACTGCTTTGAATGCTGACTTAATAAGAAAACAGAAGAAAAATAAAGTTCTCTACCCTTCCCTTGTTACTTAAAACATACTCCATGAATCTGAGACGATGGCACATGTCTGCAATCCCACTATTTGGGAGGGTGAGGCAGGAGGATTACAGCCAGTTCAAGGGCATCTTGGACTGTGAAGAAAGATTCTTGTCTCTAAAAAACAAAGCCTGCCATCCGTGGGCCAACAGCGTCATTCTCAAGCTGTTGAGAAATCAAGACCCTCAGACAGCAGCCCAGACCTCAGAACTAGATCTAGACCTGACTGGGGTGCCCAGAGGACAGGCATGTGAGTTAAAATCTGAGAAGCATGGCCATCTACTGCTGGAAAGGAGCAGCAGGGGTGGAGGCAGCGCCGGTGCGTTGGCCATGAGTCCCTCCATGAACACCTGGCTTCATGATCAGGGAACAGACATCCCAAAACTCTCATTTTGATAACTGAAAAAAACTGAGAAGCTTCGAAGAAGCCTGGGGCCTCCAAGCCACCGGGTAGAGAGAGAACGATGAGGGACTTGGAGCAGATGGCTGGAGACTGTGTCTTGAAACACAGCCATATACAGATGACTGCCTCGGAGGGAAGAACAGTCGGTTTTCTTTTGTGCTGTGCCCCATGGTAGGTTGCCCGTGTTCCTAAAGCAAACGGCCCTGAACCCACGGCCAATTGACAGCACTAAATGAACTCAGTGGGAAAGAGGAGCAGAAGGAGAGAGAGGATGGAGAAAAAGGAGGAGGGAGAAGGGGAGGAGGAGGAAGAAGGAAGAGGAGGAGGAAGAAGGGGAGGAGGAGGAAGAAGGAAGAGGAGGAGGAGGAAATACTGAAGTTAAAAGGAGGATGTGGGCAAAAGTTCAAGAAGAGTTGAAACAGGAAGTGAAATGACCTAAATATATTATTTTCCTGTATGAAATTACCAATGAATATAAACGCTTTCAACTATCAAATAAAATAACATTGAAAAAAATAAAATAAGGGGTTTTAAAAAAACAAACATCTGTTTTCTCTGTGGCCAACACCACTTAGGATAACCCAGTCCCTACCCACCCCACCCACATCCATACTCACCCCCTTTGCCACTCACTTTTTAGAAGGTTCAGGAAGGCCTCTGTGAATCTGCTCGCATAGGCTACCTCTGCCTCTGAGACACCCTCTAGGCGTAACAGGTGCTGCTCCAAGGGTGCACTGGCCACTCTGGCCAGCTCAGCCAGCTCCTGGGCTCCCACTCCTGGGCCCATGGCAAGCACGAACAGTGTGATACCCTTGCACTTGGCCTCCTGGGACAGAGCCCTTAGCTTCTCTCTGTCCCAGATGCTTGTCTCGCTGGCCACGATGGCAAAGAGGACCCGAGACCTCCGAGGCAGTATGGCTGTCAGAAGCACATTTTCCAGCGTCCACTCCAAGGCATGGCCCAGGGCGGGGGCTCCCTGGAGCAGGCCACTTGCAGCCTCCCGAATCTGCCTTTGCATCTGTGTCCGGTGGCTGTGGGAGGTCAGGTGGAAATACTCAAGCACAGGGGCTTGGTCCACACCAGGCCAAAAGCCTGGGGTTGTGTGTGTCAGCAGGGCTACTCGTGCCCCGTGCCAGGATGTGTCAGGCTGTGCAGCCACATTCAGGTCCTGGAGCACTGAATCCACTAGCCGCAAAGCCCCAAGGTATATGTCCCTGCTGACACCTAGGGAGCTGTCCACCAGGAATACCAAGTCTATGTTCAACTCCTGAGGCCTGGGAGCATCCAGCTGGCACCCCGGGGCTGGTCGGCACTTGTCTGGCAAGGAAATAGAGAAAATATGGAGGAGAGGGTATAATGGGGGAGAGCCAGAGTTAAGCCAGGCAACCTTTCTTTCTGTGCAGAAAGCTCGTCCAGCCTCATGGTGAATACCTGTCCTGAGAGCTGCCCCGTAAGAAATAGGTTGAGACAGAGATCTGGCAGTTAGTTTAAAAGCAGCTGTCCACTTTTCATAAGACAGAATTGAAGCTAACTGCACATCTAATGTTCTCCAATACAGCAGGGATGCAAAAGCATATTGGGGTCTTCAAGTGTGTCAGGCCACATCTGTAGTTCTCCTGAGAGACACAGTGTGTGCGGGGCCAGGCTGGACATGCCTGAATTTAGGTCTTCTGAATTCCTAATCTCTAGTTTATTAGTGTACTGTTTCCTCTCCATAAAATGTGTATAGTAGAGGATTGCAAATTCGATCATCAATAGGAGGAAAGGACCTCGGCCTTGTGAAGGTTTTGTGCCCCAGTGTAGGGGAATGCCAGGGCCAATAAGTGGGAGAGGGTGGGGTGGCAGGCATGGGGAGGGGGGAGGCAGAAGGGTTTGTTCTTGTTGTTTTTGTTTGTTTGTTTGTTTGTTTTTTGGAGGGGAACCTGGGAAAGGAAAAATTTACATGTAAATAAAGAAAGTATCTAATAAAAAATATAATATTTAAAAATTTAAAAAAAAGAACTAGAGATGAACTGTTTAAGAAAGTTTACATGGACATGCATACATGCAGGCATTCTACCTGGGTTTTAGGAACCCACTCATGAGACCAACCCTTCCACTTGAGAAACCACACACTGACTGCTAGAGCTAACAGTGAGCTTAGCAACCAGATAAGACTGATATTTTATGCCACAAAGCCCCAAGGTTTATGTCCCTGGTGACACTTTTTGATGAGACTTTTTGATAGTGTGGCAACTTTGGGGCCACTCATGGCCCTGGAAGTAACCCCTCCTCACCCACGCTCTGCCAGTAATCCCAAGCTGGATGTTAATGGAAACACACAGTGGTTTGTCGATGGTGCCCTGTTTGGGGGAGCAGGCATATGGTTTTATGTCCCCAGAGAAAGGGGTCAGGCGACACTCAGTTCTGTGTGAGCTCAAAAAGAACCTGGTTGCCTGGTTCCATCCAGGTTCATCGCTTACTCAGCATGTGACCTTGAGCAAATGCACTTGTCTCTTGCCACCTCCGTGTGTCAGACACAATGAAGTTAACAGCACCCATCTTGTGAAGTTCCTTCCGGGAGCTGGAGAAATGGCTCAGTGGTTAGGAGCCCATACCACCTTCATACCCGAGTCCTGTGCCCAGTACCCACACGCAGTGGCTCACAACCACCTGTAACTCTAGCTCCAGGAAAACCTGATGCCACTGACCTAGAGGTCACACTTACACTTAATTTAAAAATAATAAAAATGCAGTTGGTTTTGGTGTCTACCTTTTTAAAAAAAATGAGTTCATATATGCAGTGCTCAGAACAAAGCCTACTGCACGAAGTAAGATCTTAAAGAACACCCATGAGCTTAGGTTTCTACAGAAGAGGAACTGGGGCTCGAGGAGAGACTGTGTACCCCAGGAGATGGTGTGTGTAGATGTAGCTTCTCAGCCACAGACAGCCTGGTCCACACACGGCCATTCCTGAATCTGCCTTCTCTCTCCTGCCGGTGCATAACTATATCCTCTTGGGAGTTCAACCATCTGGTATGGGTTCTCAGTGAGTATGGGTGGTTCACTTCAGTAGGCATGTTTGAGAATGCTTCCCAGGCAGGCATGCATGCGCTTCTGCAGAGAGTACCCTCTGGCACAGGCGAGTGAGCAGTGTGGGGATACAGTGGTGGATGCAGGAGAGCTAGAGAGGGTGGATCTCACTACTAGCCAGAAGTGGATCTATTATCTAGGACCCTGGATCCCTGACTCTTAGTTCAATGACTACCCATCACACAAAGTGACATTAAAGGATGACTCTCATTCTCATTCTCATACTCAGATACATACGAGAACTCTGAGGAATTGAACGGAATGTATCAGAGTATGCCAAAGCAAGGCGAGGGGGGACTATGAGGCACAGCAGTCACTTGACTCATTGAGAGTCATGCATCCTCTGGACTGTGGTCACCCAGACCACCCAGAGGTTTGAGCCTCTCAGGATAATGCTGGCTTCCTAAGAAAAACTGAAAATCTGCATTTACTAAGAACTCCCAGATTCTAATGCACTGTGTATGCCAAGCAAATGAGTGTCTGAAGGGCGAGTCTAGCCTGTGGCTGGCAGTTTACTCTTCCAGTCTCAAGCCCTCCGTCAGATTAGAAACACTGTCTTAGCTCTTACCATAGCAGAGAGTACAGCTGGCCAGGCGTTCCACATCCTGCTGGTGCTCAGTCTCCCACGTAAACAAGTGAAATTCATTGGGTCCATCCACCTAGTTCAAAAATACACACACAAATTCATGACCAGCTGGGTTAAAATCCAAGTCATTGTTTTGGGGGCTTTTAAGGAAATGCACAGTTACATAAATAAATACGTAGAAATAATTTGACATTATGTAACACATTTAGAATCGTGTAGGACCCAAGCTTCAAGGAGACACATTCTATGTACTAAGGAGGAAGTCCTGTAAGTTCAAAGGGAGAGAGGTAGACACCACGTAGGAAGCACCTGTGGAATATTCCCGACAATCACAGCCAGGGGCATAACTGCTTAACTGCTTAACTGGCAGATAAGAATGAAGAATCAGAGGAGCTTTGGAGAAATGGGAAAATCTGCTTATCTCTTTCATGTACCTCTCTAATAATGATCAGTATAATAACTAACAACAAGGATTAAAAACAAAATGTGAATAATAACAGCAAATCCAGCAAGGTCCCCAGAACACCTTTGAAGTGCCTTCTTCCACAGTGAAACTACATTTCCCAGACTCCTTTGCAATGAGTTCCTACAAATGAATGTGGTTTGGTTAATAGAATGTAGGTCATTCCAGGGCATGCATTGTAGTTCTTTGCTCCCTCTCCTACCTTTGCCAGCCAGATTTAAAGGATGGAGAAGAAGCAGTTTGATCCCCAAAATATAATGGGACTGCTGCTAGAGAAAGCCAGGCTCCTGAAGAGCCTAAATGCAGAATGTGCCCTGCCCCCCACAATCTGACATAAGGACTACATTCACATCATGGCATTCGGACTCGGGGTGAATGTTCCCACAGTTAGCCAGACCTGACCAACACTGTTCCTGAGCCTTCTACCTCATGATCAAAACTAGAACCATTGTCCAATCCTTCCTCTCAAGCACGAAGTGGGGTCTGCAAGCCTGCAGGGGTCCATCTTGTTATCCTCTCTCTATCAAAGCACCAACGATGGAGCCCTGCTGAGGGTCTGCCCCTCCCCCATCACGCTCATGGCCAGAAACAAGACAGCTCTCAGCACTCCTCCACTTAGAAATGTGGTCAGGCCATGAAGATATTCTGCTAGCTCTTGGGGAGACAGACTGTCAGGGGTTCCTCTGGAAAAGCATTTTCTGTGCCTAGGCTCTTTACAGAGCTTACTGCTCTCTCTACTTGATGCTCCAGCAGACCTCTATTGGTGCCTTTCAAAGCAGGCTTGCCCAAAGGAAACATCTTAATGAGGAAAGAAATATGAAGAATTGACATTTATTTATATTAATGTAACACAGAGACCAAAACAAAAAGACAAAACCCAAGAAAAGCAAAATCACATCCTCTCTCATTCTTTACAGGGCAAAAAGAAAATTAAGCTGTACCCAGACTGATGCATAGCTGCGACCTAAAAGTCCTCAAAGGCATGTAGAGGACAGAGAGGTGACAGGGCCACGCCTTCACTTGTGGACAGAGAGGTGACAGGGCCACACTTTCACTTGTGGGAAGACAGAGGCTCGTCAAGAATGAAAGGATTCTGATAGATGATATGTTTTATGAACTCGGGAAGAGGAGAGTCATTTCAAGGGAAGGGGTTGATGAAGGCAATGACATTTGGCACTTTTCAGAGCATAAGGAGGGAAATTTAACAGGTAAAGCAGTGGTGGTAGCCTTCTAGTGAAAGGGTTGGCAAGTACCAAGACTCAGAGCTGGACAATGGCTTCCTAGCTGAACTCTGTTCATTGACCCATTTCCTATGTGTTAGACAGCGTTCACCTCCAGTGTGCTACTGTTTTGTAAATCTGAGCCATGGGGCTCCCTGACACATGAGAGACACTAACACAGTGTCTTCTTGAGTACATCATGCAGATCTCCTCCAAATGGCCAAGAAATCCAACTGTGGACTAGCCAAATGTACCCAATTCATCACTCCAGATTAATCAGTGTAAACAGGATTATGACATGTCATCATCTTACTGGAAGTCACAGGAGGAGACTTGGAAGGTTCTGGAACCAGGATCCATGGCAATGAGCCAGGAGAAATAAGAAGTCAGGATAACCCTAGGGCTTTACCAAAGCCTTGCAGGGATCTGTTAAATTGGTATACAGCCATTTTTAAATCACAGAAAGTATGGCTGAAGCTATAAAATACATAAAATACAGACTTTAAACGAAGTTTTAAAGTCATGAAATACCTCAGACAAATGTAGGCATTCAGCCTACATCTCTACAAATGCATGTTCCTCTCCCTTAGAGATGGCTGGGGCGCAGGGGAGGGGGCAGAGTTCTAGGCCAAGAATTTAAACTGTAGGGATTCTGGGTTATAATCCTTGATCTGTCTGTGGTGACAATGCAGCCACAGAGAGTTATCTGCCTTCAGTTTCCTTGGGAACACAGTTTTAGGATCAAAGTAGGTACATCTGGGTTCTCTTGTGCCAGAGCAGCCTGGTCCTAAGTTACTGTCACCTGTGTCCATGTCTGTTCAGGACAATATGTAAGACCATCTGCTCTGGGCACCTCGGAGCCTAGAACTCTTCCATGGTTTATTCAGCTCATTGGAAAGTTGCCAAATTCAATCAAATTTGACTAGATACACGACGTCCACTTTTTAACTTTTCCTGGGAACTATAATTTTAGGATCCCACTTAACATCTGTACTGTCCTTGCAAAATAATTGTGGTAGCAAGGAACAAAATGCAGGGGGAATCCACAGGGAAGCCATGACTCAGGATAGATATATCAATAGGGGGCTTTATTAATACCTTTCCATGACTTTGACCTTAGGCTTGCCAGCATAGCCATTGCCAGTGAAAGGGAGAAAAAGGGGTTTCCTGAGAAAACTGGAGCAGAGAGAGAATGTGGGATGGTCACTGGTATGAGGAGAGAGCACTGGCCCACTGCTTCCTGCTGAGAATTGCAGGGAAACTAGAGGGCTTCACAGGCAAGCTGACGTCAACTATCAATAGAGTCTGCACCTTTGCCGTCCTCACAGCCAACTTCCATTCCTAACCATCCAGTACTGTTTGCAGCAGTGGCAAAGCACAGCGCAACAGAGCCAACAGCAGCCTCAGGAATGCCAGTCTCCCTCAGGGGTCTCTACTCAAGTAAAGTGGGATTCCTGACTCTGCCACAGAAAAGGATTTCAGGGCAAGTTAGAATGAGGTGCCACTGGTGATCAAGTATTTAGACAGAATACAGGAAAAGGATAGTCATAGTCCCAAGGCACGGGTGTGGTCTCCTGAGAGAGAAGACTACTTTTGTATCTTTACCCTCAGAGAACAGTCTACACTCCTCCAACGATGTAATCTACAACAGGAATTAAAGGTTAAGCCAAATGAACCCTTCTCAGACTTCTGGCTAAGACTGAGTGTAAACATTTAGCAAATCTTACATTTTACGTGAGATGTAAAGTCTGTTTCAGCTGGTGTACTTATTTTTCTTACCTTGGAGACTTTCCTAATGTGGGCTGGGAGATAGCTCAGTCGTGAAGTGTTCTCTATGGAAGCATGAGAACAGAGTCCGATTCCCCAGAACCCACAGTTGGCCCACACTTATGATCCCAGCACTAGCGAGCCAGGGACAGACAGATCCTGGGGCTCAACAGCAAGCTAGGCTAGCCTACTTGGCAAATCCCAAGTCTATGAGAAACCCTGTCTCACAAGAAGAGGAATGACACATGAGGAACAGCCAACGTTGCCCTCTGACCGCCACAGGTCACCCTCATACAAGTGAACCTAAGTGTACACCACACATATATATACACACACACAAAGAATTTCCTTTTGTGAATAAAATTGTAAGGTTTTATGGGGCGAAATGTGCTGTTTAGGACTTAAGAATAAGGGGCTAGGAAGACAGCTCAATAGGTATGAGTGCTTGCCGTCCAAGCATGAGGATCTGAGTTCAAATCCCCAAGAAGCAAGGGGGGGAAGTTCAGAGTAGCCACACAACACACTCTTGTTTCCTTCCTCCAGTGTTGTGACAGGCCAGAGATAAGAGGATCTCTCAAGCTTGCTGGTTGCCAGCTATTTCCAGGTTCCAAGAGAGACCCTGTCTCAAAGGAATAGGGAAGAGAGTGACAGAGTAGGACACTCAATGTCTTCTTCTGACTGCGAGTGCTTTCGCTCATACGGGCATATATAGTGAGAATTTTGGTTCCCTTAAAAACACAGAAATATCTTAAGACTTTAATCTCACTTTAATCTCACTTTAATCCTAGGCGTAGGAATATGGGGCTGCTTCAGATTGTCCGTAGCAGCTGACTATGATTTGTCTCATGCTCTAGCATGGGAGTATGATCTTGCCAGCTGCAGATAGTTTCTATGATTGTGTAATGTCTGACATTCTGGGGACTCTTCAGAGGGGATATAAGTGCAGGGCCCTAAGAGGCGTGGGTTGGTGGTTGGTTGCTGTTGGTTGTGGCTTATTAAGTAGTCATGTACAAAGAAGAAACAAGAAAAATTTAGATCTCCTGATGGCAAAGTTCAAATGGGCCACAAGGAACTTGACACCCCCTAATCAGCAGGAAGTAGTCTATGGATGATGACACCCTCTTTCCCCTCTTTTTTTCTCTCCTATCTAATGTTAGGAAGTTGAAAGGGTGGAAGAAATAAGAACCCAGAGAGTAGCCAAAGTCTGACTACAGGCATATACTATACACACATATAACACACACACACACACACAGAGAGAGAGAGAGAGAGAGAGAGAGAGAGAGATATTAAGATAGACTAAACTCAAAGTTACAAACATTCTGGCCCCAAATAGGCATAATCTATTGATTCATTGCAATGTTCTTGTTTGAGATGTCTTGTTTTAAGGAAACACACATCGCCTCTGTAGGCATGTGCAGTTGGACCAGTTGTGTTGAAGTGTCCTGGCACTCTGCAGGAAAGGCAAACTAGATCCCAGGCTGAGGGGTTTCTTTTCATTTTCATGTCACCTCCAAAGTTTCCTGCCTTTCTATGCCACTTTAGTGGTAAAGGCAGGGAGAGGATACACATACCTGTGGGTTTGCATGGACATTCTCTGCTGGCACAATGACTCAAGAGCAACATTCAAACCTCAGCGCATCCCACCCCCCGATCCTAAACACCTTCCCATGACCCCTTATTCTGGAGACTCCCAGACTTCAACTTAATGTTTCAGCTGTTGTACTCAGCTGCCAGAGGACAAAAGAGAATGTTCATTCCTGGGACGGAACTGGGGGAGGCTCTTGGCCTGAAAAAATGAAAAAAGGTAGGGAGGGTAGAAGCAAGTCCTAGGGAGGGAGGTTTACCTTGGAGAGAGTTGGAGCCAACCAGACTCCAAGGAGTTTACAAACCATCTGGCGCTGAGTTGGGGTAAGGGCTCAGAAAAGAAGAAGAAACTGTGGAGTGAGGGCATTGAGAGGCTAGATGAAGAGAGAACAGTCAAAGCTACCATCTAACTGGTGGCTGGCCCAAGGCGCTTGGATAGAACTTTGGCTCCTCTAAACTATCATAGTGCTCCTGAAGTCAACCAAGCAACGCACTCTCCCTGTACTCCCCAGAAACACCAGGAGTCAGGACTGGGGTAAGAGTGTGCGTGATAGTTTGTATATGTCTGGCCCGAGGAGTGGCACTATTTGGAGGTGTGGCCTTATTGGAGGAAGTGTGTTCAACGGGTGTGGGCTTTGAGACCCTCTTCCTAGCTGCCCAGGAGCCAGTCTTCTAGCAGCCTTCAAATGAAGATGTAGAACTCTCAGCTCCTTTTGTACCATGCCTGCCTGGATGTTGCCATGTTCTCGCCTTGATGGTAATGGACTGAACCTCTGAACCTATAAACCAGCCCCAATTAAATGTTGTCCTTATAAGCATTGCCTTGGTCATGGTGCCTGTTCCCAGCAGGAAAATCCTAAGACAGTGTCGGTACAGTGAGAAAGAGGGACTTGGGAGCATGCCGTATCAGGATGCAATCTCCTGGACTATGTGGCTTAGAACAAGGCGTTTGTCCTTCTTGCCTTTGTTCACTTCATCTGGGCCATGTAGGTTGCCATTTGTAACTGGTAGACAGTCATTTATTTATCAACCGTACACAGACTGTAATCACCTCAGAAGAGAGTCTCAATGCAGAACCATCTGTGCCGAGTTGGTCTACAGGCATGTGTTGGGGGGGGCGGGGGGAGCATCTTAACTAGGTTAATGGGTATGGGAAGATCCAGCCTGCTGTGGGCATGAGGACCACCATTCCCTAGGCAGGGGTCCTCTGTAAGAGTAGAGAACTTAAAAATAGTATCTAGAGCTAGGGACATAGGGCAATTGCTACAGAACTGGCCACACAAGATTGGGGATATTTGATCCCCCACACCCATGTAAAAGGCTGGGCATGGTGGTGTGGGAATAAGTTTGTAATCCCAGGGCTAGAAAGAACAAGACAGGTGGATCCCTCAGGCTCCCTAGCCATTCAGCCTAGCCCAATAGAAGAACTTCAGTTCTCAGTGAGAGACCATGTGGGCAAGACCAAGGTGGATAGCTCTGGATGAACTACATCCATGGTTGGCAGCAGGCCTCCACATGCACTCGCGCACATACACACAAAGGATATATTTATGTGACTTTCACAAATTCTAAAATTACATCATAATTGAAGTCTCTCACACACACCCCTATTTCTTTATCTTATAAAGCTGATGGTGTGTGACCAGAAAGAACTTCTTCTGTTACAGCTGGCTTTCCAGTCTTTGGATTTGCTACGGAGTAAAAGTTGGACCAGTTTATAGACATACCTTCTAATATAACTATAAATATAAAATGCCCTAAGAGAGAGAAGGGATTAGAACTTGAAAGGACTCTGTTTTACTGTTTTTAACTTTTGAATTCAAAGCCTTGGGGCCCGTGAGAGCTCCAGACCTTGAACGCTCACTTAACTGCTGTGTCTCGGTATCATCGTCTGAAGAACAGGCTCATCATGCTGCCTATCTCATTGGGTTCTGAAGATTAAGTGAATCAATAAAGGCTTAGAATGGTAGCTGGATCAATAAACATGAGCTATTTTCCTAGGCATTGTTTCAAGGGAAATCTGTGTGGGGCTTTTTAGAAAGGAAAATGAAATCCAAAGCCTGGCACGCAAGCTGCACTTTCTCTCTAATGCTCGGCTTCTCCGCTTTAAAAAGATGATCTAATGAAGGCTTGTGTTTTGAGGCATAAGACCTCAATAATGATGGGATCAGGCATGGGGAGTCCAAGTGCAATCATGCCATTTTATTTAGGGCTGAAACAATTCCATGGATAAGGAAAGAAACTTTCCAATAAGCATGGTGGTCTCCAAGTGTGTTTAAATCAACTAAGAAGTTAGGATATCTGTTTGTGTAATCCATTCAACTTAAGCTACTGTCATTCACCCAGAAGGTGTGGGGGTTGTTCTGAAAATTACTGTAACACAGAGGTGAAAGACAAAAGCCTCACACACATCAGTGAGCCTTTGGGCAATGAATTCAGAAGAGCCACAAGATAAACCCACTGCCTTCATTAGGTTGGCCTCATGTCAAGAATAAGGAGCCAGGGAAGGCTGCAGCGTATCCACTGGAGAAGAGCAAGGGCTGAGAGGCCCTGAAGATGTGATTGTCATTTTGACAATTCCTCTCCTTGCCAGTGTCACTGGCAGCAAGGTCATCCGTTACATCTGAACTGACAAGCACCATTTAACGTCTTTTCTAAACCATTACATTTTCAAAATGCCGAGCTGTCTCCCCACAGCCTGGGGCAAGAGCATTCCACAGGATGGAGAGGAGGACAGCTAAAAGCGATAACACAGAGTGTCAAGCACATTCAAGCCCGCAACCTCGCCTCACAGAGCTTTTCATGTTTTCACGCTGAAGCCCACCTACCACAAAGAGGGCAAGCAGGCCATGACTAAGGATGTACCTACAAATCAGAAGCAAACACGAGCTGTCCGGCAGCCCACCAGAGAGCACCACAGGGCTGCATTCAGGGGGGTGTGATTGCATATGGTGTCACTCTCTAAATGTCAGGGGCTAGCCTTCCTGATAAATAGAGATGTTGGTAGTTATACCTGGACAGAAGCCTCCGTAACACTGCAGCACGAACCTCTCTCCGTGCCTTTCATGGTTTTGGGTGGTTGGTTGTTTTAGTTTAGTTTGGTTTGGTTTTATGGAGACCGTGTCTTGCATAGCCCAGGTTGGCCTTGAACTTACTAGGTAGCCAGCAGTGACTGTAAATTTCTGATTCCCCTGCCTCCACCTCCCAAGTGTTAGATATGTCACTTTCCTTCGTTTATATGAGGCTAGGATCAAACCCAGGACTTCACACATGCTAGGCAACTACTCTTGTAACTGAGCTATATCCTCAGACCCCAGTGTTTCACTTCTGAGCAAAGAAAAATGAGACCCAGACAGTTCAACTATTATGACAGCTCCTATAAGCATCTCATCATCTATGAAAGTGGGGAAAAAAAAAAACCATTGCATCTCTCACTTAAGTGGTTAGCGTTATATACTCTGCCTTTATCAAAGAATTCTGAAAATTACCAAGAACCTCCCCCAGCAGCCTGCCCGGTCCAGATATCCTGCTAGGCCAGGAAGATGCAGCAAGAACAAGAAAGAACTCCACCTCTTCATTCTCTCTTTGTTTCTCAACCTGAGATGGCTGCCCATCCTTCTTGGTAGTTTGCAAGCTGTCACAAGCTTATCCACTGATTCTTAGACACACGCATTGTGTGTCAACCAAATTTCTCACCTCGCAGTTCTGCTGCACACCTCTATCTCAAGAGAAAATGAAGTGGTCCAGCACAGCTGAATCCATTAGTTATTAAGGAAAACCATGTGACATTTCCATTTTTCCCGGTCAGAAATGGTCAAGTGTCGGTAATTTCACATGGCTAAATCTAGCATTCACACACTGTGGAAGAAAATCGACTTTTGGTTTGATAAATTGTCCCAGAAATTCTGTGAGCACATACTGCATAGGTTTTAGTTAGAAGAGAAAACTTTAGAGACTAGACATCTGGGCAACTGCTAGTTTCTACACAACACTACAACACCACACTGACAGAAGGAGCAACTTGGACCATACACCCAACATGGATGAGCGAGACCAGACATGTTGACTAGAAGAAGTCAGATACAAAGGACTAGATAATGAGTGATTCCATTTATATCAAGACTAAGAATATACAACAGCTAACTGCTTGCAATCAAAGTCAGATGGGGTAGTTACCTTGGGCTTGGTAAGGAACAGGGAGAGAATGTATAAATGCCAAAGGTGTTCTGAATCTTAAATGACATCCTGGTCACAGAAGAGTAAAATATCTAAGAATCTATCTGGGCTCACTCTGTCAGCCAAGTGCTTGTCATGTAAGCACAAAGACCTGAGCTCAGATGCCCAGTAACTAGGTAAAAATCCAGATATGGCACAGACCTGTAATCCCAGCACTGCAGGAATGGAATCAGGAGAATACTGGGGCCTACTGGCCAGCCAGCCCAGCCTACTGAGCAAGCTCAAGGACAGTGAGAGTCCCTGCCTCAAATCACAGGACAATCAGCTCCTGAGGAACGACAGCCAAGGTTGAACATATATGCCTATGTATACATGTGTGTGTGTGTGTGTATGTGTGTGTGTGTGTACGTGCACACACAATCCTTTTATGTGTGTGTTTTAAAAGCACAGCATTTTTTCATGTTGTTAAATGGGCACATAAGGTTATAGGAAGAGGAGTAAGAAAGACAGTCAATAATCTCTGGTATTAGTTTAACATGTATATTGTAATGAACAAGCTTGACGGCAGATTATAGTCTGCCACTAATAGTTACTTGACCCTCAAAAATATCCTTACCTTCTCTAAGCCTCAATTTTCACATTCTTGTAGTACAGAGGACAAAGCTAAGTAATAGAGCTTTGGAGACACTGCTGCGATAACATCTGTGAGGCCCTTAACATAGTTCATGTGCTTCCTGAGAGCCGGGTAGTCTGTAGTAACTCTGTCGAGAGTGTCCATACTGAGATCCCCTCACCTCTCCCATATTCGGCAATTTCTGGAGAATTCTTCTCTGAACCACTCTCACCACTCACATCATCCTTGATAGAGTGGTAAAAAACAGACTAACTCCAGAACCTCCTCCCATCAGCCCTTGCACCTCCACTCATCAGCCCTTCCCACACCTCACATACCAGCAGGGCATCTGGGAGGTTGTGCTCCTCTGTGAAGGTCACGACTGCTGTAACAATGTCCGCTGCATGGAGTTCCAACATGGCTGTGCTGACAGAGGTTGTGTCATAGTTCCTACCCACCTGGAAGAACACGGCTACCTTCCTCACCAGAAGGCCTGAGCGTACACGTTTGAATACATGTCTAGCCACAAACCTCATGGCGGCCCCAAGGTTCCGGGACCCAGATGAGCGTTCCAGGGGGATTTTCCTGACAGCCTGGAGAAGGGCAGCTTTTCCCCGATGGTCTGATAAGCGTACAAGATAATCTGTCCTCGTGTTGTAGGAAACAATGGCCACTCGGGCACCAGTGGGGCAGTTGCTCTCACTCATTTCCAACTTCATCAACAGAGATAATAAAATGTTTCTCATCCTCTCAAAGTCTGACTGGGAGACATCGTTGGACATGTCCAAGGCAAAAACCACTTCCGTTGGAAATGCTGGGCATCTGGAAATACCTTGACACAGGGATGCACAGACTTGAGATATCTGAACTGCAGCTAGACAGGCAGGGCCTTATGTAAACAATGAGCAATATTTACCTGTTGAGCAAGCTGGAAGGGAAAAGAAACACTGTTAGTGTCTGTATATGGGCAGTTTATTTTTCAATATAAAATACACTGATTTGGTTTGACAGTTTCTCTGTGTCACGGAAGCCGAGTTGAATTCTAAATCTTCTTGTCTCAGTCCCCCAAGTATTGGGATTTGCAAACCATATCCACTTGGAAAAATCCTCTTCTGAGAAATTCAAATGACCTTCGAGATACCCCTCCCTGGTATGACAAAAGACCCTACTATTTGCCCAGGATCCATTTTCCCCTCCCCTGCCCCCATTATACTAGGGCCTCAATTTCTGATGAGCTATACCGCTGCCTGAAACAAAGGTCATACTTCTACTGGGTTAGCTGGAGTACTACACTCTGGATGATAAAGACTAAGAAAAAATAGTAAGACTTCGCAAAAACATCTTCATATCCTAATGAAACCCATTACTTGGTAGGCTAAAAGAGAGAGGCAAGAGTACCCTTGGCCCTTTGCCCTTTGCCCTTTGCCTTCCCTTCACTTCCCTTCCAGGCTGGATGAAATGTAGATTCAATGACTGAAGCTTGATTAACTTCTCAGAGCATGAGATAATTTAGGAAATACAGCAACTAACACACACACACACGAGATGACAGAGAAGAAAATACAAGGAGACTTCATCCTGGAACCCCTGGAATGCACATCCCAGACTGACGATGTCTAAGCTTTGACCTAAGAGACACATTTCCCCATTGTTATTGAGGACTTTGGTTACATTCAAGTAAAATTAAATCCATCTAAATCTCTAAGCTATTCTGGAGCTATATTTTACATGTGTCTCATATATATATACATATTCATAAAGTATAAATCATATATAATTATATGTATATCTTATATAAAGTATATATGTATATATACATATATATGTAACACATGCTCATAAAAATTTAAGGTTGTCCTTAGTTCACCATCTGTGTATCCAAGCATAAAAATACTTTTATCTTATTTTATAAAACTTGGAGCTTAAAGTATGTTTGACTCTGAATCATGTTACACTTGGTATGACTTTTTTTTAATCAATAAACGCCAAGTGCTATCATATATTCTACTATGTAGCTGTCCTATGATTTCTTCAGCCAGTGCCTCTCAGTACAAGCACACATGTACAAGTATCTATGCCTATTTGCCCAATTACATCACCTATCGCAGTAATTATGGGCTTTTATATGATCGTTTCAAGTGCTCTTTAGGCAGCATTTTATAGTCCTACAAGCCACTTTCATATATTCCTCAAATGGGGGCTAAGGATTATTTTGACTTTTCAAAAATATTTTCAATTTGAAGCCTAGACCTGGTAGTACAAGCCTGTATTCCTTTTTTTTTTTTTTTTTTCCCCCGAGACAGGGTTTCTCTGTATAGCCTTGGCTGTCCTGGAACTCACTCTGTAGACCAGGCTGGCCTCAAACTTAGAAATCCACCTGCCTCAGCCTCCCAAGTGCTGGGATTAAAGGCGTGTGCCACCACCACCTGGCAAGCCTGCATTCCTAACTCTCAGGAGATTGACACAGGAGGGTTGCAAGTTTGAAGCCTCGGCAGTATGCATAAGGAGTTTCAGGTTAATTAGCAAGTCCATATCTCTAAAGACCAGAACTATATAAATAAATATGCATATATATATACACATATATACATATACTGTATATATATGTAGCAGGTATTACATATTGCCAGTTTGAGAACCATAAAGAGCATATCATAGTTTTAATTAATAATCTTTGATTTCCACTGAGGGTGAATATTCTCAGGGGTATATTGTCAATTTTGTAATTCTTCTCTGACTCTTTATGTCTCTTGCCTATTTTCAATTCAAAAGGATTTTTAAAAAAAGCATTTAAACTCTCCAAAAAAGTCTATGCTTATATATAAAAATGATTATACAGCAGCAATTTTAATCTTGACATGACATAGCAAGGGCACTGAGTCCTTCACTTGACTTTGCTGCTTCTATCTCGAATAGTTTTTTCTCCCTTTTCTATTTGCTTTTGGCCCTGTGGTGCTCCTCAATGTAAGGGGTTTTAACTTTCTATATGGCCAGTTCTTCCTTTCTATCCAAGCTGATAGTATTACTCTATGTGACTCCCATGAAAAATAGATCCTGGACTCCCCTTGAACAGCAGCTGGATGGGAGTGGACACAAGCCAGAAGGTTGAGCAGGAAGGCAAGTGGCTGTGTAGAAAACCCAAACTTCTACACCAAGAGCTTTCAATTCAGTGTTCTTTCCCTATCGCCAGTAAGGAGACATATGTGCT
>JADRCD010217785.1:0-22382 GCA_019843815.1 Montemys delectorum | reverse complement strand
CTCTCTCTCTCTCTCTCTCTCTCTCTCTCTCTCTCTCTCTCTCTCTCTCTCACACACACACACACACACACACCCATATTATGTAAAAACCCCTGGACCTATAACTGCTTTCTCTCTGATTTCCTCTCAACCTCTCCTGACCAATGCCTATGGACTCTAGCTGTGCCTTGGTGTTCCATGCTTACCTGGTCCAGGGCTCCATAGTTCTTTATGTCTTGCTGATATGTGCTTCTGTCCTTCAGCCCGTACCACGCCTTGCTACTTCTCAGTGACGAGAAATCTCTACTGAGTGAGCTTCCCATCGACTGCTCTCCGGCTCTGGTGCGGGTGATCAAGACCACATCTGCTATGAAGAACCTGCAGCAGCTAGCCCAGGATGCTGATCTGGCCTTGCTGCAGGTAGGCCCAGGCACTCAGATGAGTGGGAAAAGAAGCCTCTGGGTACATTTAGGGAGGTAGCCTGTGGGAGATGAGGAAAGCAGACTGCCTGCCATGCTGAGTCCCCAATGTTTAGTGCACAAATAGATACTGTATGTTCTGCCACAGATCAGGGTAGGAGGTGTGGGGTTCTGGTGTCTGGTCACACTTAGCTTAGAGCTGCAGAAGTGAGGCAAGCCTTGGGAGAAAGGAGAGAAGTTTCCAGCAAAGGCCTGGAGAACAGTTTGGGGGAGCAGTAGCACATGGTGGATCTTCCAGATCAGGGCAACTTACACTGGCCTATGAACAGGGATGTGTGTGGGAAGTGAGAACGAGGGCTTGAGTGGTGACTTACCCTACCTACTGTGTGGCTTCTACCTACTGTGTGGCTTCTATTTTTTGCACATTTTCCTACCTTTTTTTTAAAAAAATATTTATTTATTTTATGTACATGAATACACTGTCACTGTCTTCAGACACATCAGTAGAGTGCATTTGATCCCTTTACTAATGGTTGTGAGCCACCATGTGGTTGCTGGGAATTGAACTCAAAACCTCTGGAAGAGCAGTCAGTGCTCTTAACCACTGAGCCATCTCTCTGGCCCCCTTGTTTTTGTCTTTTAATAAAATATATCTTTAATAATGAGACACATAGAGATGTAGCCTTATTTTGGAGGTCAACTACGTCCAATCAGATGTTCAGAGCAAACCTTCCCTTAGGATTGAGGATTTGCTTCCTTCCATCTCGGGCACCTGTGAGGCTAGTACCCAAGTCAGTTATGCTATGCTCCACACGGATCCCTTTTGTTCTGCTGCTTCTCCTTTTTTCCAGCCCAGTCCTAGAGTCATCAGTATGCCCTCCTTCTCGTGAAGGAAGTGCAGCAAGTGTTGTGGCAGCCCTCTGGTCTCAGAGAGAAGCCCTCAGCTGAAGTATGGAGGAGGAAAAGCACAGAAGAAGCTGGTATTCGGGGGCCTGGAGTGTAGACTGAGTCACCTGCCAGGGCTATGGGTGCAGGACCCAGGGAATGAATGCTAATAGCCTCATCTGGTGGTGCTGTGCACCATGTGGCCACCAGAGGGTAGCAGAGGTCTACCCGCGACCTCAGTTTGCTCAAAGGCCAGCCTTCTCAGTAGGATGAAGTGGCCACAGCTCTGAGGCAGGCCCTCTTGGTGCCTCTGGCTAGGCCTCCTGGCTCTGTGTGGGGCTGAGAAGTAGGTTGGCATTGTTGGTAGTTTTTGCTTTGTGGGTCCATTGGGCTGCTTTTTTCCAAAACCCTTTCTATTTTCAGGATAAGTTTGTCCCTTCTCTCTATCTCTGACTCTTCATAGGCTCTTGAGAGCACTTAGCATATACTGCCTTTGTAGTTCAACTTGGCATCCTAAGCTGGACAAGATTCAGCAAGGACCTCATTCTGCTTCCCTCTAGCATCAAACACAGAACTTTGAATGTGCTCACTGTCCCTGAACACCTGCAGAGAGGGGTGCTGCTGTTCTGAGGAGTCTGGGCTGTGTGGATGATGGCTATTTTCACTTCCTACTCCACGTTTGAAAAGACTTTACTAAGAGGCTGTTTGATGGAATGTGTGCTAGGACTGTGCCTGACTTCACTGTCACAGTCCTCTGATAAACCTTTGATGTCTCTTCCATTTCCTTGTCTTGGTCTTGTCTGGGATCAGGGAGGAGGGTGTTTCCTTCCAACCTGACTCCCTGCTGAACCTGATTTAAATCAGAGTTTACTACTGGTGTGCCCATGTGAAACCCTGTGAGGTCTCGCCCTGGCCATTCTCTGCAACTCACCGCACCGTTTTCTGTGACTGCTATTTCCTGTAGATGTCTCTGTGGGAGCAGTGATCCTCGGATGGTGCTGAAGCTTTGGGGAACATCTGTCTCAGATGTGAATGTCCCACATGATATAAGGTCACTCAGATGGGCCTTGTGGCCCACTTGCGTAATCCAAGCCCTCAGGAGGCTGAGGGAGAAGGATTGTTTGAGACAGGGTTTCTCTGTAGCCCTGGCTGTCCTGGAACTCGTTCTGTAGACCAGGCTGACCTCGAACTCACAGAGATCTCTGTGTGCCTTCCTCCAGGTTTTTGTTGTGTTGAGATAGGATGTCTTCTGTGTAGTCTTGCCGATTTTCAAACTTGCAATTTTTCTGCTGACCTCTTGGGTGTGTCAGCATCCCCAGATCTCCTCAGGCTTTAATGTGTATATGTACACATTGTTTTGGGCAGTATTAGAGATTGAGCCCAGGGCTTCAACATGAGGAACTGTATTAAAGGTTGTAGCATTAGGAAGGTTGACAACTGCTGGCTTAGAGGTTAAAAGCACTTGCTGTTCTGGTAGAAGACCCAAGTTTGGTTCATAGCACCCGTGTTGGATGGGTTACAATCTCTTGTAACTCCAATGCATCTAACAGCCTCTTCTGGCTTGAACACGCATTGTGTGCATTGTTTTTAAGATAGGGTTGAAGGAGAGTTGGCTATAGAGGAGAAGGAGGTGATGTGCACTTAAGAGTAGAGATTGGCTTTGATGAGGCTACAAACCAAGGCAGAGGCAGGAACTGAGTCTTTGGTGGAACAACCCGGGGAAGCACAGCTTTGCTGTCACCTTGGTTCCAGCTCTGTTATGCTTATTTTGGATTTTTTGTTCCAAGAATGGCATTCTGGCTTCTTTATGGGGAATGCTTTAGGGGTGAAGGGAGGTGAGATTGGAAATCACAGTGCCAGCATGGGTGTTTCTTTGCCTGGGAGCTCATGTTCATCGCACATGGGATAAGAGCAAACAGTGAGATGTCTGTTTCCTCATGTGGAGCTGGTTGCTGGCTGATAGCTGCCCTTAGCAGTAGAGCAGGCCCTGTGTCAAGGCAGAGCTCACCTGGGCCCATGTGCTGAAAGCATGGAGTGCCATGGCTTGAGACTTCACACCCGTCTCATGAGGGCTAAGGTGCCGTGTTCAGGTTTGGCAGCCCCCATGAAGTTGGCATGTACTGAGGCTACCCTAGAAAGGATCTCTGGCATCTTTGTGTATTTCCTGGTTTTTAAGAGCTTAGGAGAGCAGAATGGGAGGGTGGTCTCTGGGGAAAGCAAGGTGCATAGGGACCTTTGATTTTGCAGGGGCGGATAGGATGAGACTCCATATTTTATTACTGTGGAGAATGGTGCTGGGTGTCTGGTGGACACGAGAATGCTGTGCATCTGGTGGAGTCATCCAGCCCATGCTCCCAAGCACTCTATTGTCCCTGTGTTCATGTGCCTACTGCCTAGCAAGACAGTAGTGTCAAGCAGCACAGGGATTCTGACTATAAGAACAGTGATGTTGGTACCACTGACTCGGGGGGTGCTACAGTGCTGCTTCAAGTTGGCAGAGTTCCAGAGGGGTTTTCTTCTGGCAGGAAAGCCATGGCCTCCATGTTTATAGCCTTTCCATCTTCCCTTGGTCTGCAGGTCTTCCAGCTTGCAGCTCACCTGGTATACTGGGGCAAGGCCGTCATCATCTACCCGTTATGTGAGAACAACGTCTATGTCCTGTCTCCCAATGCCAGTGTGTGTCTGTAAGTACCATTAGCTGCCAAAATCTGGAGTCTGGAGGTAGAAAAAACCAGCAGGACCCTTTAATGGTGCCCCCAGTGGCCAGGCCCCAGAGGCTTTGAAGCCATGGGGCCAGATCTCACTGTATCCTGATGTTGCCTATAGCATACTCAGGTGCAGATCACACTCTAGTGTGGTGTTGCCCATGGTAAGGCCATCTCTCCCTGTCTGAAATCAGAGGGGTTCTGCCACATCTTGAGGGACAGTTAGTATAATTCTGCCATCTGAAGGCCTGCTGCGTCACTGTACTTCATTCTGTTGTCATTATGCTCATCCAGATGGTTGCTGTGAGCATGGGAAATGCACTGACCATGGCTGTCTGCCCCAGGTACTCCCCGCTAGCCGAGCAGTTCTCCCGCCAGTTCCCGTCCCATGACCTGCCTTCTGTCCTGGCCAAGTTTTCCTTGCCGGTATCTTTATCAGAGTTCAGGAGCCCTCTGGCGCCCCCTGCCCAGGAGGTGAGTCACGAGAGCCCGCCTGTGTGGCTTGCAGAGGAGAGTGGTGGCGGCCTGCCTGGTGGCTCTGAGTATTGCTGATCTTTTTGCCATGGTTTGGGGGATTTACTAGTAAGCATTGCAGGCTTCCTGTGGTCCGTGGAGCTCACCATGGCATCCTTAGGTCTAGGACTGGCTTAAGTTTGCCAGAAGGGCATTAGCTTTTCCTGGGCTGACAGGATTCCCTTGTGCTGCCTTTGGGGTAGGGGCTTCTCACAGATGGAGGTACAGTCAGCTTTGTTCTCACTAAGCCTGGGCCCTGTTTTCCAAGGCAGTTCAGTTCCTGTATCCTTTCCTTTGAGGGCTTAGGAACCATGGGATCTTTGTGTAGAATCCTATGTTGCTGGGCCTAGAGTCTTTTTCCTAAGAAGAACTACAGTATCAGGCTAGGGTTAAGTCTTGGAGGTGGGGGGGTAGGGGGGCCGGGGGGGTGGTCTGAGTCAGGACAGAGGCTGGCAGTCAGAGACCGGTTGTGGTGGGGGTGCTTCTCAAGGTGAGGGGATGAATTTGCAGTGGGCTGCAGGGGTCAGTCACTTTTCACTGCCCCATGCTCAAGAGATGGCGAGATGGTGACTTGGAGTTAGAGAAGCCTTGCCCCCTCCCCTCTACTAAATGCTCTGAGCTCTCGGAGAGAATCCAGGGAAAGAGCACAGGTGTCAGAGACAAGTTGGGTAATCTCCATGGTTTATCTTCAAAAGCAAAAGTATTTGTTTTAATAGCTGCCAGATACACTGGGCAAAATCAGTCCTCAGAGTCAAATACTTCCCCTTCTCAAATTGTGAATGGGAATAAGATCCTGGGTTTTTAGCTCATTTACATGCTGAGTGTGCCAGAGTTCTAAAGCTGCCTTTCACGGAGCCCTTGGTTTCCAGGAACAGAGCCAGGAGGATGAAAGATGCACTGTGCCTCTGCACCTCGTCCTCTCCCCCAGGCAGCTCTCGGGGGAGGCCCTGGCAGTGCTCCCATCCTAGCAGAAACTTCCCAGTTGTCTGGATAACGGCTGATCTTCCAGGCCAGGCCTGAGCAGCTGCTTCAGGCCTTGTCTGGGGCCTGGGATGGAGCTGTTCAGTTTGCCACATCCCAGAGACATACTGTCTAGTGCCTATGAAGCTTTTGTGTTTTATTTTTTACATTTTGTGTTCCAGTAGCTTCAATTCCTTAAAATTCTATTTTGTTCTGACCATGGTTGGTATGTATACCTTCCTCCCCAGTAACCCAGCCCCTTCCATGAGTGACCTGGGCAGCAGCTCTTCTGGGCCTCCCAAAGATGAGAGCACTGTACTGTGCTCACACACCTTGCTGCTTGGTGTCTGTGCCAGAGAGATACTTTAACATCGGTGCTGGGTACTACCACCATCAGTGTGGGCACTAGGTTCCCGTTGTGGCCCAGTGCTCACAAGGAAGAGCCATTGGCTTCATGTAGGAACAGCAGGTCCCCTTCATATTTAGATTTGGAATCACCTGTGTTCTTGAAGCAAACTTTGAGGAAGAGCCAAGGAGTCATATGACAGTTTGCTCTCTGAACTTTGTGTGGGCTTACCTATCAGTAAACTGTCTGATGGTAGCAGGTCTTAGAGGCAAGGACAGATCTGGCTCTAGGGAAAGTTGACTCAGAGAAGGGAGGGAACCCCCAGGCATGTAATGGGAGCTAGCACACGTGTGTGAGTACACATGTGTGATGGGAGTTGGTGCACAGGTGCGAATACACATGTGTGGTGGGCTGGTACATGTGTGTGATGGGCACTAGTGCACGTGTGGTCTGGGAGTTCTTCTGGCCCTATTGGTTTCCCTGGGGTATGCTGACCTTGCGGAGCTACCCAGCAGTTGAGGGTCCCTTCTTCCTCCAAGCCTTCCTGTTTAGGTACTGGGGCTGCTGTGGACCTTGGCTCTCTTACTCCCCAGGGACAGGAACCTTTCCTCGAGGCTTGAGTCAGGGAACCAGCTCACCTGCTGTCTTACTCTGCTCACTCACAGACCCAGCTTATCCAGATGGTGGTGTGGATGCTGCAGCGCCGCCTCCTCATCCAGCTGCATACCTATGTTTGCCTAATGGCCTCACCCAGTGAAGAAGAGCCCCGACTGCGAGAGGATGATGTCCCCTTCACAGCCCGAGTTGGTGGCCGCAGCCTCAGCACACCCAATGCTCTAAGCTTTGGCTCCCCAAGTAGGATCCCCTTCCAAGACGTCTGTCTGGTAATGGGGGGGCAGGGAGACTTTGGTGGTGACGTCCAGGAAGCCTGGGTACTGTTAGGATAAGAGGTGTTTTTACTCACCTGCCTCTGTCCCTGTGGAGACCTCTTCCTCCTATCTCCCCTGTACTGCCATGGGTCTGAGGGGGACGCTCCTCCCCTGAACAGCCAGCTGGAGTCAGGAGCTGCCTCTGCCCACTGCAGCGCAGCTGGACTCTCCCACTCCAGCCTGGGCTCAGAGCCCTCATATTGTCATCACAGGGACCACAGCTGTCTGGTGTTGGGGTCCACATACCTCTCCCTGTCCAGTGCTTTATCCTCCATGTTGGCTGAGGTGGGACAAGACACCCATTCCTGCCATGGGGTATGGTGGGTATGCAGCATGGTTTCATTCTGGGTCCTTGAAGCTACTCCTATAAGGGTAGCTCCTTGTATTCCAGGTTAGCCACACAATAGGCACTTAGGTGGTGGGATGGCAGTGAGTTCTTGCATGAAGGCAGATTGTACAGTTGGGCACCAGGGGGAGAGTGTGGCAGTGCCTTTGGTGTTCCCATCTTGGTACACTGGAATCCAGCTGGCCTATTCCAACCCACAGCCAGCAGTGATGACATGACCCTTACCAGCCCCAGTATGGACAACTCCAGTGCAGAGCTGCTCCCCAGTGGGGACTCACCACTGAACAAGAGGATGACAGAGAACCTGCTGGCCAGCCTCTCAGAGCATGAGCGGGCTGCTATCCTCAATGTGCCTGCAGCCCAAAACCCTGAGGACCTCCGCATGTTTGCCAGGTAGGGAGCAGATGATTGAGTGGGATGTGGAGGATTGTGCATGGGAGCTCTGGTACCCTTGCACAGCTCCAGGGAAGTGGTGGGTCTCTCCCAGGGTTAGTGTGTGCACAGCAGGAGCTATTGTCCCCTGTGTCTACACAGGCTCTGGTCTACCCCTCAGTCTAGTAGGCGCTTACTCAGTACTTCTGGATGTTCACTGCTCTCAAGTTCCGACCGACTTCGCTCGGCAGGAGTATGTCCCAATTGTTAGCTCTGGTGGGAAACTTAGGACCCTGTACCATAGTGGTTTGATGTCTGTCATGTCCATCCTGCCTTAGGTGGTGTAAGGGCATGGTGTTATGGGAGAGGTGAGGCTGCCATTCTGTTTGAGGAAACACACTACAGACTGTTTCAGGACCATTTCCAACTCAAAGTGCTGATCCAGGCCTTTCCATACCCTGGTCTTCCTTGTGCTGGACTCAGCTGCAGAAAGCTCCCTGGAACAGATTGCCCCAGTGCCATGGAAGAACAGAAAGAATCCGTTAGCACTCCTCCCTTAGCATGCGTGCTCAAGTGGCTGTGAGTCTGCACAGCCGTGCTGCTTTGTGGACTCTCTCTAGGCCCACCACCACCTGTCACTGTGGGGCCTGGTGGACCTCATCCCACAGCTCTAGACAAGCCTGCAGGCAGTTTGCACTCACCCACCAATGGCTGTCCTCAGTAGCACTAGCCTTGGGCTAGGCTTATGCTGTCTGTCCTGTCCCCTCCAGGCTCCTTCACTACTTCCGTGGCCGCCACCATCTGGAGGAGATCATGTACAATGAGAACACACGGCGCTCCCAGCTCCTCATGCTCTTTGACAAGTTCCGCAGTGTGCTGGTGGTGACCACCCACGAGGACCCCGTCATTGCTGTCTTCCAGGCGCTGCTCACATGAGCCCCGGCAGCATGCCTGTGTGTGGATGGGAGCAACCTCCCCTCTGCCACAAAGTTCCTGACTGGCCTTAGGAGGATAGGCAGCCCCAGCCTGGAAGAACTGCTTCCTGTTTCAGCCGTCAGTCTGGTCAGAAGCAGCTATGGGGCAGCCATTGTTGGGCTTTGTTGTTTTCTTGAGACAAAGTCCTCTGTAGCCCAGACCTCATACTTGGCTATGTCGCTTAGGATGACCTTGAACTCCTGATCTTGTCCTTCAGGTGTTATGATTACAGACGTGTGCCGTCAATGTCACTTTAAAAAATATATTTATTTTTATTTATGGTTTTGTGTGTGTGTGTGTGTGTGTGTGTGTGTGTGTGTGTGTGTGTGTGCCCTCAGAGGTCAGAAGAAAGCACGCCCTGGAGCTAGAGTTACAGAGGTTGTGAGCCACTAGGTGTGGTGCTGGGGACAGACAGAAGAGCAGGAAGAACTTTTAACCATTGCTCTCTCCTTCCCACCAGTGTTCCTCTTCACTCTGGTCCTTACGGCAGCTTGACATTGCTGAGCTGGAAAAGGTCTTCTGGGATGTGTCTTTTTTTTTTTAAAAAAAGATTTATTTATTTAATGTATGTGAGTACACTGTTGCTGTCTTCAGATACACCAGAAGAGGGCATTATATACCACTACAGATGGTTGTGAGCCACCATGTGGCTGGTGGGAACTGAACTCAGGACCTCTGGAAGAGCAGTCAGTGCTTATAACCACTGAGCCATCTCTCCAGCCCCCAGGATGTGTCTTCAGAGTTCAAGCCCTTTATACACATACAGGTTGTGTCCTTCTCACCCCTATCCCAGCCTGCCCCTTGTGGAGCTGCCCTGGAGAGTGTGTAAACACACTTGTTCAGCTCACTCCTCTCCTAGGTGTACAGCTGTTCTCCTTCTCTGTTGCTATGCATGCTGGATAACCCAGTTCCCTGACCTGGATAAAGAATAACTGCATGAACACACATTCTGGCTGAGACTTGGGGACAGTTCTCTACAAACAGGATATTTATTTTACTTTTGAACAATTAAAAGCCCCTCAGAGCAGGCTGTTTGCTGAGGCTGATACATCTGTTCAGCCACTCTATCTACCACACTGACCCATGGGCTGCCCTGGACATAGAAGCGCAGGGGCTTCTGTGTCCACTCCCCTGCATGACCAATACCTATGCGGGCTGCTGCCACCACAGCTGGGCTCCTGGACTCCAGAGGGCCATGCTCCAGCCACACAGCATCATCTTGAGCCAGGTCTCGTTGGTCAAAGCTCTTATCAATGGCCAGGGCCTGACACAGCTTGGAGGGACCACTACAGAGCTCACGGTCCTTGAGGGAACGGCCAGCAGTGCTCTTCCGGAGGGAGGTACGAAGCTGCCGCATGGTCTCCAGGCCCTCCAGGGGCTCTAGTGCTCTTAGCAAGACACAAGCCCCAGCCCCTGTGGGACAGACAGACAGCTTGGAAGTAAACCTCAGGCCTCCTGCCCATGCACATATCCAGTGTCGCAGAGGTGCTGCTGTCTTCCTGTGTGTGTAAACCATATCCACTGTATCAGACCCCTCTGCCTCCCCCTTCCCTATAGCATTGACTAGGCTGCTAAGCCTTCTCTGAGCACCTTGGGAAGCCTCTGTCACGTAAGGCTGAACAGTGAGACTACCACCACTGCCCTCAGAGCCAGATCTGTCATCAACTCGTGTGGGCGAGTCTGGCATCAACTTCCTCTTTCTGTAGCTTCCTCTAGTCCTTTTTTTTTTTTTTTTTTTAAATGTGTTTCTGTGTGTATTCATACATGTATCTGTGTGCTCTGAGAGGATCCCCAGGAGTCAGAGTTATGGGCATTTGTAAACTGCCTGATACCCTCTGGAAGAGCTGTAAATACCCTTAACCACTGGGTCATCTCTGCAGCCTGCTTCCCCTAGTCTTAACTGGTGGTGGCTATGAGGGTGGCAGAGGAGGCCCCAGAGAGCTAGCACCTCTAGGATAGAAGGTATATCACTCTGCTAGAAAATAGCAAGTCTCAGACCCAATCCAAATGACACAGGTCAGGAAAGCCTGGAGGATCCAGTCTTTGAACCCCTGCTGCTAAGCCGTATCTAGCTCACCACCTGGGACTTCTCTCATTTCAGGGAGAAGCAGGGACACATGCTCCCTACTCCCAGTCCCCCAGAGCCACCTTCTCACCTCACCTTATCCTGGCTCCTCATCTTCACGTAAACACCTTTGACGCCCATGCCATTGTGGAACTCTGCTACACGTGTGCTTTAACTTGCCATCCTGGGCTCTGCTCTGCTTGGCCTATCAGTTCTCATCTTCTCTCCACACCCTCAGTACCCACACCTGGCCAGTGACATCCATGTCCTCAGCCTCTACTCAACATGGATGGCCCTAATCAGGACCATGTGCACCCTTGTGGGATTGCCCTCAACTTGGGTGGTCCTGGAGGATTTCAGCTATATGTTCATTATTGCCTCTGCCTTGTCCACTGTATCCTAGGAACCTGTTTTCCTCTCTCAGAGACTATAGCACTAACCACTTCTGGCTTTATTTCCTTACTTCAGCACACAAGCAGGGTTGGTTCTGTCCAAGGCTTCTGTGATCTCCCTTTTTAATTAAAAAAAACATTAAAAGTATATTGGTGTTTGTATGAATGTATGTTTGCACTACTTATCTGCCTGGGGCTGGGAAGAGAACCTGGGTCCTTTGCAAGAGCAGGCAATGCTGTTAAAAACTGAACTAGTCTTCAGCCCCGACTTGTGATCTCTTGATTCCTACTCATCCACAGTGTCACTCAGAATCGGCTTTGTGGTAGGTGCACAGCTAGTCCTGTAGCCTACCCACCCCCAGCTCCCAAGTCACTTGTGCTGGACACTCAGCCATCTGCTGTGGGTAACCACAATCCCTTGCTTCACAAGTATTTGTCCAACAAACCAAGAACATTAGTCACTTAGGGACAAACAGGAGGGCTCAGCTCACAAGTACTGAGATATGCCAACCACATTCTTAGTCAACAGTGGCTTTGGCAGGATGGTACTGGTTCTTCAGGCTCAGATCACCTTGTGAGAACACAAGACTACATGCTTGTCAGGACAAAGCTGGACCCCAGAGGAGAGTTGGTTTCTCCCATGAGCACTGCACTAGCATCCCTCCACTAAAGCTGTCTGGGGCCAGAAGGTCTATGTTATCATGGGGCTTCTAGCAACATCCCTGCCTTCACCTGCTAGATGTTAATCAGTCATGATATTCTAATCTGTCACCAAACATTGCCTAATGTCCCCTCTAGGGGCAGAAGTGTTCCTGGCTGAGAAAAACTGAGCTAGATCCCATAGTAGGATTTTCAGCAGGTTCCAGTATGAGTCCAGCTTACCCAAAACCAGGCTCTTTCCACTTCTCTACCCTCCACCCAACTCCAAATCTAACCCAGGATCAAAAAACATTGCTCTAAACTCTGTGTAGCCTCAACTGCTTTAGCCAGCCTTGCCCGCCCTTCAAGAATAGCCAATGCTCCTGAAATCCTAACTTGGCCCCGGCAATGGCACTTTCCTACTCAAATGCCTGTCTACCCAAATCTTTCAGGGAGGTTGGCCAGCTGCTAGCCCGCCCGTTCCCTCAAGCCCGCACCACTAACCTTGACTAGAGACGTTCAAGCAGAAGTACATGCCATAGATGAGGTACACATACAGGGTCCCAGGTTTCATGAACATGCCACGGTTACGGGGGGTTTGCCGGCCACCCCTTGAGTGAGCGGCTTCATCTTCTGGCCCCAAGTATGCCTCAGTTTCCACAATGCGCCCACGGAGTTCTGTTCCATCAGCAAGTCGCCGGACAAGGACCTGTGGGCAGTGAGTCTGCTCAGGTCGATGGGGGCCAACCCACCTGGACAGTCCCCACCTAGACCTCTTTTAAACTCAGGATGTACCAGGCAGCCAGGCCCAGCCAGATCCAGCTACCTGGCTTCTCCATTCTACCTCTTGTGCTTTTTGCTTAGAGTCTGAACTCTGATGTTAAGGTCACCAGCCCCTCCTGACCAACTCTACTCCTTATTTACTAAGGGTTCATGTGGCATCACGGTGCAGGTTGACTTCCAAGTCCCCTCAGTAATGTTCTCTCCTTTCCACATCCTCTCCCAGAATTCCCTTGGGAGAACTTAGTGAGAAACAGGGCCAGCTGGTCCAGCAATGCAATGCCTGGCCTGGACTATGGTCAACAGTTCTCAATTCAGTTAGGACTTGTAGAAGGATGTTAGCATCCAGCCATGTCCATTTCCTCACAGGTTTGAGGGATTATTTGGTCAGAAGGCACCTTCTTCTCAGCCCAAGTAGATCCATGGTGCCTCTGAGTCAGTTGGTAACAGGCAGGGTAGAGGAAGGGAGGTGGCCAATGTTTATCATGGAAGCCTGGAAATTCTTTCAGGAACCCAAAACATTGAAGACTGGGACGATGAATGTTTTAGGAGGAGAAAAAGGCCAGGGAGCATTCCTTCACTAACTCTACCCGCATGCTCCCATGTCTCCAAGGGCCACACTGGGAACCCCACCTGGGCTTCTTGAGGGTCCTCCTGGAGCTTTCCTGCTGGAGGGTCTGGGAAGCAGCATGCTCCTCAGTCCAGAGTAGGCTGCTATCCTGGAGCCCATTGCAGCGAACCTTTCACTGGGCTGATGACCCACACCTGGGTTTTTCCTTGACTGAAGGAATACACAGGCGAAAATTCCCCTTTCTCTGCCAGACACCATCTTGTCTACCAGTGTGGGTTCAAGTGGGCAAGACAGGGGCCAGCTGATATGCCAGGAAGCTGAGTAGAAGCAGGCAGATGTGTGACGGTGGTGACAGTGCTGTTGGGCCATCCTTGAGCCCTTGACCTGAACCTTCTAGAAGGAACACAGACCCCTGCAGCTTAAAACATCCTGAGAACAGAATCTCATCCCTTCTCTAGTAGGTAAGGGTCTGTTCCTGGAACAATTAGCACCAGTTCTAGCAGAGAAACTGGCTATCCTTGGCCATGATGCCATAAAGGGAAGCCTGTTAAGGGAAAAGGTAGGCCAGCAAACCTCTAGAACCAGAGGGTCTAGCTTAAGCTCTAGCACCCAGGAGTAGTGGGTACTAGATGAACCCCACCAGCTCCTTGACGTGCACTTCAGAAGGTGACAGGCTATTCTGGAAGCCACACCAGGCTGGGCCTAGGGTAGTCCCCACTTCCACTGCAAGCATGGCTGGCACTGCCCAGATCTTAGGCCTGTACTGAGCCTTGGGTACTGAGCCATGCAGTGAGGAGGCCCAGCTCTTTCAAGTGACTCAGACACTGGCAACCTAATAGTACTCCTGGCCCCAGCCATCAGGGAACAGGGTAGACAAGAGTGGTCCCTTACAGACGCTGGGGCCAATACCCATCAACAGTCCTTGCAGACAACCTGTCCTAAGGGTATTTCAGATAGAACAGTCCCTGTTTCCCTGATGGATAAGTGTAAGAACATACTTCTTGTTATTGCCAAAGCAGGACAGTTGCCAGGGGCCCTGCTGCCTCCACCAAGGGACACCACTATAAATATTCTTATTCTTTGCAGAGATCCTAAGCAACAATCAACCTATCAGGCCCATATGGGCAAGGCAGCTACCTATGCATGCACAAGGAAGGCCAAGTTAGAGATGAGACCTAGTAGCAGCAGGTCTACAGCTCCTGGAACCTGCTCCTGTATTAAGTTACCTGTCCCAGAAATGCACGGGCTAGGGTGACTGCTGGCTGGTCAAAAAACTCTGGTCCTAGCCGGGCAGGGTGGTCCCCTGGCCTGGAAAAGTAGATACTCCGCCGGAGGCCTGGGGTTGAAGGGAGTCTCTCTTTAGGGATCTGCTGCTGCTCTGAGTCTGCCAGTCGCTGCTTTTTCTGCCCAATCTTTCGGGAAAGCTGTAATGGAAAAAAAACAAAAGAAGTGTCCGCCTGCCTCCCTGCCTGTTCCTTTATCTGTAAAGTGGGGTGTCCACTGTGTGAGTCATTCTGAGGCACACACAGAACCCTACGGCTAATGCCGCTTCAGAGGGCCTTGGGATGTGGTGTAGGTACTGACAGGCTCTTAGGTGTGAAGGATGGCTGGGCATTCTCTGCCCACCCCTGCTGCACACAAGGGAGGCTTAGGTGAGGAGCATTAGAAGGTGGGTGCTTGAGTCCGATACAGAAGAGCTGGCTTTCCTGGTTCCCACCAAATCATACCATCTCCAAGGACACGTGTTCCCGGAACCGGGTTCTTTGTTCCTAACCCTGGCCAGGAATTAAAATACAGTCAGAACCTAGGCAGGGCCTTTCTGAGAAACATACTGAGTTCGTTCCAGCGCTGCTCGAAAGATAGGTCACAAGACCCCCTCGATATTGACAAGACCAGACACACAAGTGGGCGTGCATGGAGATGACCACCTGCCGGGTCCCATTCTAAGGGCTCAGGGGTAGAACTCTGATGGCCCTCAACTGTCCTCTGACTGATTGGGTATTAGAACAAGTAGGAACTGGGACAGAAAGTCTACGGGTCTATAGGACCAGCAGGCGCTAGTCGACCAACAGCCGATAAAAACAGCAAGGAAATCTGACCGCATCCTTCAGCTATCAGTTAGTGGTACAACAGGAGGGGATTAAAAGGACAACGGGGCAGTGAATCTGGGGCCAGGGCCAAGACCTGTCCTCAGTCCAAGCTGGGCTGACTGGTTAAAGAGCCATTACTTTTTTAAAAGACAGGGTCCCGTGTGGACTACGCTGGTCTTGAACTCCTGATCTTCCTGCTTGCATTGACTTTCCAAGTACCGGCGTGCGCCACCACGCCGGGGTAAGACCCATTATTTTTATCGGTTGTGCTGACATCCAGGTTGGACTGAGGCTGCCAGGCTGCCGGGAATGGATACTGACGTGACCGTCTCTGCAGCCCGACCCACTGTGCCAGCTCGCCGTGGGCTCAGACTCCGCGACGCTGCGCCCCCTCTCACCGGCGCTGGCATCTGGCCGACCTCATGATATCCGGTCACTAGTGATCCTGCTCTGGCATTCCCTGGGCGGCGGGCTCGTCCGAGAAATGGAGGCTGCTCAGTGTCTGGGAGCGGGGCCACGGACACGGGTTTTGGGGATCCTCTGCTCAGGCGCGCTCTACCACCGCGCGCAGGCATCGAGCGGCCGTCAGCACAGGCTAGGCCACCGGAAGCGCGGGGAGGCGCGGGGATTGGAGTCTGCGCCTGCGCCTGCGCAGAAGCATACAGTGCGGGGGTGGGGCGAATCTGCAGAAGAGGCGGGGCGAGTAGCCTAGGGGAGGGACAAGGCCAGGCGAGTGTAGAAGCCTTCTTTACTAGGATTGGAACCCAGGTTCTCTAGGTCTGGTTCTGTCCTAATGCCTAACTGCCATCAAGCCATCCTCTCTGAACCTGGACTGAATTTTCGAGGGTCCCGAACCAGAAGGCTCTGCCTTGGGATAGGGTGGGCCACAGAGGGTGCATTAGGTTTGCAGAGACCTTGGGGATCTCAGACTGAATTCTGATCCTGGAACTCTCCTTCTCCACCCTTATCTCTGGATGGTGGAACTGGTCTGGAGGCCCTACCCTGGATCGTCACAGCTGATGGGTGGGAGGAAAGGGAATTCTGCCCCTGCAGTGGATCCCCACTTACATCCCTGGACCCCTGATACCTGGGATTGCTGCAAAGAGCGAGGGCTTACCACCTAAGCTGAGCTAGCTTTGAGGACAGGACCAGGGCTGCAAGGAGCTGAGCTGGGTAACAGTTGCCACCATCTCTTAGGGACTACTTCTCTGGGACCTAGGCTTGCCACCCACCCTATCTGTAACCTTTCAAGTGAAGTTGTGCGCCTGCATAGGAGCCTTGAGCCTCGAATAGGAAGTGACTGGCTCAAAGGAAGGGATGGCCAAGGGTAGGGAGGCCTCGGGATAGGGTAAGCTGCTCCTCTCCCCCTCTTCAGGTTAATGGCAGCCTCCACACCCAGCAGAGCCGCACTCACCCTCTCCTACCATTCTAGGGGTGATGTGGGTCTGAAGAGCTTCTCAGCAGACATAATCCTACCTTCCCCATTCATACTGCCTTATTAAAACCTTTGAGGACTTGTCAGAGTTGTCTTTGATTTCTGAGACCCTGGCATCTAGGACTAGACAGAGCAAGAGGCTATCAGCTTAACAAGGTGCTTAGCCTAAGGACTCTGGTCCTCAACTGTTTGTCCACCGGCCAGCTCCGGGACTGAACTCTGGGCCTGGCTGGGGCTCAGCCATCCCCTCTCATGGGCCTCAACTAGGACTTCCTGGGGAGGGAGCGGCAGCCTTTCTGCCTGCCTGCTGCCTGCTGGAAGTCATCCAGCTGTTTGTGGCACTCTGTGCAGTTTCCGGGGGTGGGGGCAATATGTTGTAAATTTGAACTAACGAGGTTGGCCTTATCCCCCATAGCCGTTCCGTCCAAACAATGCCTCTCTTTTCCTGTGAGAATAATGCCCCTTCCCAATCTAGGAGGGAAACTGAGACCCTAGTTGGGTTCTGGTCCCCTGCTGAGGGCATTCTGAAGACTCCTAGAATCTCATCCCCACCTTTGGGTGAGTGACAAGCTCCTTCTGTTTGGTGGGCAGCCTGGCTTCTGCCCCAGGCAGAGACAGGGGTGGTGGCCAGCATCTTATTCTCCAGATGTTCTGTCCAGAGTGTGGGATTGTGCAATGTCTGCCCCTCCCCCCCCCACTTCCTGGTTTGTGGTGTGAAGCTCCCACTCCAGGCTGGAAATGCTGGGTTGGGCTTCCCTGCTGTGTTTTGGCATCGGGCTTGCCAGGAATAAGAGAACATCCAAGAGGAAGGAGCCTGGGACCTCTAATGTGCCCGGTGTACCTTTCACCTGCCTGGCTGGTGGCAAGAATGCCACTGGGAGATTCTTTCAAAGGAGTCAAGGTTGGAGTTGGTGATGGTGTGAGCTCTTTTGATTCCCCACGGGTTGTGAGAAGGTGGCATGGGCAGCTAGTCCCTGCTAGCTCTAGGCTTGAGTTTTATTGTCTCAGGGGCCTAACACACTGGCTCAGTCTCCTGTCTATCATGGACAGAGCAGGAGCTGGGTTGGAGCCAGTTAGCCCCTGGTTTGGAAACTGGCACCCTTCAGCAGCTTCGTTGCAGAGTGGCTGCTGTCACCCAGGTAGGCCTCAGTGGGTCTCTGTAGTTGGGGGACCCTCGGTGGTTAGCTCTTTCTTGAGCAGAGAGGGTAGCCATCAGGCAGGCCAGGGGAGGTATGCTGTCAGGCTGCTAGGCTCTTGACCCAGGAGCTTATAGCCCCCCCCCCCCCATCTTGCTGAGAGCCCAAGACCATAAGAAAAGAATTTCTTCAGAAATAGCTGGGAACTTCAGGAACTTGAAGTCTAGCCTGGGGTGGAACAGGGCTAACCTTGGCTACCCTGTCTTCTCCCCAGTTAGCTAGTGCCCAGGGTCCATCTCTACATCTCTCTGTTGTGGTGCCTGGAAGCTAAGCTGAAGGTTCAGGAAGTACCAGCTGAGAGTCTTTTTACAGCTCAGGGAGCCTAACCACACAGATGTTGGCAGAGTAGTACACGAGACCTGGAGGTAGTGCAGAAGCCTGTCTATCCCGACACGTATTCCCCAGCTCCAGAGCGTTAGGAACTGCAGCTGACTTCTGTTCTGCAGAGTTAGTAAAAGTAGGCGAGAAGCCACAGGTTGGAGTTTATGTAATAGGTTCTTCCACCCAAAGCTTAGGTCAATAGGACAGGTAGGAGGTACTGGGACTGTGGAGACTGGATAAAGGCCTGACAATTTGTCCACACTCCTCTGCTCGAACTGTCTCGATGCCCTGACTCGGGACTTCAGGATGTGCTTTGTCTGGGGAATCCTGAACCCATATCCCGAGATAGACGTTTGTCTGTAGGCACCATGTTCTCAGGAACAACGCCTGTGTATGTGGGTGGACATGGAGGGGTTTGCCGGGGTCGGGGGCTGCCGCAGACTCTCCTGGAGTGTGGGAACTCCAAGGTCGCTGGAGCAACGAATCCTGGAAAGCTGTTTTTCTGTCTCTGCATGTAGACAGCCTTGTCTGTGGTACTCTCCGGTCGAAGATGACTCAGGTTGGAGTGATGGCTCAGCGGCTAAGAGTGCTCGCTGCCTTTACGGGGATCGGGGGATCTGATGCCCCTTCTGGCATCTTTGGGCACCTGCAACCACACGCAGAGAGATATAAATAAACATAGAAGAATTCTTTTCGTAAGAAAAGACGACTGGCTCCTGGGCGTGTCTTCACAGTGAATCTCCTGTAGGGCTTCTTGCAGCTGGGAATAGATTTCTAGGTTTCAACATAGGTCTAGGTGACCCTGCAGCAGTCACAGCAGCAAGAGGGACCTACAGGCACCAGATGTCCAGCTGTGGCTGGTTCCTGATTTTCCAGAAAGGATGCTAACCCCCGCACCTCCAGCCAGCCCAGTCTGGGCATCCAGACCTTGCTTATTCCTAGCGTGAGTCAAGAATGCTAGGTATGGAGACTGTCCCATCTCTAGTTTGGCATGTGTGGGCTACAGGAGCCCAGAACATCTGCACCACGACAGCCTTCTTCTCCCTCAGCCTTCAGCCTCAGCTGAGAGCAAAGGAGCATTTCGTGTCCAGGCTGCAGAGGGATGAACTGTGCCAGACATTATTCGCGAGCACTGAGGCAGAGAGGAGGGAAGAGTGAGCGCACGCGCAGAGGGACAGAACGGTGCTGTCACTCTGCACAACAGCTTGAGGGGTGGCAGGTGCAGTTTGACCCTTGTACCTGCTGGGAAAGAAGGAGGGGAAGGGGTAATTGCTGAGCTGCGGTTCCTGTGACACGGAGTATCAGAGTATGCGCGTTGAGTGTGCACACGTTTAAATGTGTCAAGGTAGAGTGTGTGAGCCCATGGACGTGCATTTTGAATAGGGTGTGCGCACGTGTCTGTGTAAACAGGTGCGTGAGGGCTTGAATGCTTGAGTATTTATTAGAAAGCTCAGGCGCGTGTGCACGGGGCAAGTGAGGGCTTCGGGACCCTCAGTGATGTGCCAGTGTGTGCCTTCGGAAGAGGCGTTCACTCTGGCTCTTAGGTCTCTCCCCCGCCCTCTTGCTCTGAAGGTCCCCTTCCTCCCTTTCCCAAGCACAGGGGCGGCACGAGGTGAAGGGGTTTGGAAAGGCGAGCCCTTGACCGATGTTGTGATCACGGTGGTCGCTGGCGAGCCGGACTCCCTGCTACAGGTGTCTCTGCGGGACCCCCTGGCTGAGCGCAGCCGGAGGTCTTCCCGGAGGAGGCGCCCGGGGCTGGCAGCGGGCGGCGCGCATTCCTCAGCCCTGAGTCAGGCGGCCGCCCCTGTGCCGGGCCCGCCCCCGGCGCGCACGCCCCTCGGCCCGTGGCATTCCCAGGCGGACGGGCCGGGCCGGCGCGCGGGCGGCGCAGGCAGGGACTAGGCGCGGGCGCCCTCCCGGCCGGCGGCGGCGGCGGCGGCGGCAGCCGGTGCAGACCCCTCCGAGGACCCTGCGGCGGTGAGTGGCGGCCGGGGTCTTTGCGCGGGGCTCCGGGCGGGCGAGTGCGGGGCTTGCGTTCTGGCGCGGGGCCGCCGATCGCTGGCAGTCAGTCGGTGCGCGGAGTTGCCCGAGCGCCGGCGGAGGCGGCGCGGCCCGGATTCCAGCCCGGCGCCCCACAGAAATAGCCCGTGGTCGGATCGGCGCGGCCGGGCGGGCGGGGCGGCGGGGCGGCGGGGCAGCGGGGCGGCGGGGCGGCAGCCTCGCCGGGTCCCCGGGGCCGGGAGTCCCAGGGCCGCGGTGGCCCTGAGCCGCCCGTCCGCCGCCAGCCCCTCCCCCATGCCCTCCCTGCTCCCAGGGCCCCCCGAAGGTGGCGTCTGAAACTCTGCGCAGAGCGCGCGACTTCGGGCCACCCGGTCCGCTTCCTCCCACTCGCTGGAGTCACAGCGGCGGCCGCGGGCCGGGGGAGCCCGGCTGGGCCTGCTCGGCCTGTTTCAGCCCGGTTTGCATGGGTAAACTCGGGAAGCGCCTCCGAGGACGTCGCCTGCCCTGTATGGCGGCCCCGAGGGCGAGCCCGAGGCCACAGTCGGGGTCTTGAAGTAGGGCCTGGGCGCGGCGGGGTGACCGCGGACCCCCAAGTGCTCAGGGATAGGCGACAGGGCCTGTCTGTCCTGCTGGGAGCACGCTGGGAGAGCTGGGTGGAGAAGGGTCAGGGGACTCCCCGTAGGCTCTCTTTCCGCTCAGATAGTCCCGAGCGGAGTTCCTGCTCCGGGTGCCTCTTGGGGTAGTGTGTCTGTCTGCGTGGGCGGAGCCTGGATCCGGAGCCCCCCCCCCTCCCGCTCTGTCCTGGGAAAGCCCCCCCTCCCCACTTCCTGTTGAAGCAGGGAGAAGATTCTAGGATGAAACTGGCTTTTCAGGTTTAGACCAGCTAAGAAGTCGGGGCAGTCCCAGGCTAGGTGCTCCCCACCTCCATGGGGCGAGCCTCAGCCCCTTGCCCCCGCCCTTAGGCCTAGAGGATGCTGGGGAACTCAGCAGCTGGCCGCTTCTCGAGAGGTTCCAGAGGCTGAGTCCTAGACTTACTAGGGTCATTCTGGGCAATCCGGGTAAGAGGGCAAGGGTGTCGGGTAGGCCCAGACCGAAGGTACAGGTCCTGGCACCGGTCCACAGAAGTCCAGGCAGCCTCCATGGCTGGCTAGCTCCCCTGCGGGAGCCTTACTGGGAGGTCCACTTGGGTGAGCCAGCCATAGCTCCCGTGAGGGGTCTAATGGTGCTGGTTTGGGTCTCCCGTTAAAGGACAGTCAGGGAGGGCCCTTCCCTCCTGTCGCCCTAGCTCCAGTCCTCAGCGTACCCCTTCCCTGCAAGTGAAGACCTTGCCCAGCCCCAAGTGCTCTGCAGCCGCTGGAGCTAGGGATCCCTCCCAGTTCCCTGGCAGACCTGGCCGAGGTGCTGAATTCCCTTGAGGCCCTGTGACCTCAGGCAGTGAAAGGCCTCTCTGAGTCAATCTGTAAAATGGGAGGGCAGGAGGGATTACTTCTGCCTTCGGTTATAACATCAACAGGGTTAGTTAGGCACAGGTCTGAGGCAGGTGTCCCCGGCTTTTGGTGACTGAAGCTGTTGTTGCAGACTCAGTTTACCCTCCTGGAGCGTCTCCAGTTTTGTCCTGCTTCCTGTGGGTCCTGGGAGTCGTTTCTGAGTCAGACGGGGCAATTCTGGGGAACTCTGTACCTCTCCCTCCATTCTGAGACTCAACTGGACTGTGGATTGGGGACCAGAAGTGTCTGTCCTAGTGGGCACTAATCCAGAATTTGACCTACAGTTAACTCCTTACTCCAAGCCCCTTTCTGACTGGCTGACTTGGACAGGTCCCCTTTCCCTCTGAGCCCCATCTGGATGTGGGATTTTGATTGGCCGCCAGAGATCCCTGGGCCATGTGTGCTTTTGAGCTATGGGTGGAGCCTTCCCCTAGGGATGGCTTCTTTGCTCTCATGTGCTCTGCCATCCCTTGGTCCCTTGGGTCCTAGGGCTCCTCTAAGGACTAGGTGCTCCGTACAGACTTCAGAGAACCTCTTGTTCTGTTGCCCTCTCTGTGTGCCTCTCTGGGATGGTGGCAGGTGAGGAGTGTTGGGGAGGGGCCAAAATCTAGGGTGTACTGGGGATGAGATCGGGCCCTGCTAAAGCTTGCCCTGCCCCATGGCGAAGCAAGAGGAGTCCGAGTGGAGATCAAGGATGGCCTAATGGTTCACAAAGGACCCAGCACACACTCCGCACGATCCCATTGACAGATGAGGCAAAGAGAGGCTGGGGAAATCACAGTGCATTTGGCAATGGACTAGCAGAGAGGATATAGAAAGCTGGTGAGTCTCTTCATCAGGGGAGACCGAGGCTGGGCAGTAGGTTAGAGAGAAGACAGGTGTATCAAGTAGGATGCTGGAGCCTGCATCGGCTGTAGCCCACGTCCAAGGATGCAGTTTCTCATCAGCTGCGGTCACTATGTCCTGAGTGTCTGTG
>JADRCD010217784.1:0-12734 GCA_019843815.1 Montemys delectorum | reverse complement strand
GGTGTTGTGCGACTGGCTGTGGAGCTTGTGCCCAAGGTCTGCTCAGAGCACTGGGCAGCCCAGACAGACCAGAAGCAACCTGAGCCACACTATTTTTTTTTTTTAATGAACTCTTTTAAACGGTAGTTTTACAATGTGAATTCCTTTAGAACTGGATGGAAAGACTTAGGAGATGCCTTTAAAAAGTTATTTCAATCTTGATTAATTTTAAAAATATTCTTTGTTTACAACTTACTGAATCCAGTGCCTATAGAAATTGACTATTTCTCAGTCTGACTGTTGACCAGGACAGCTGTACAAACTGTCCTGTCTTGCTTAACCTACTACCTTATCGCACACATCTGGACCATTCACATCTGTACACATTGGTTTTGGCTTTTTAAGCAGATCCTACTCTGTGTGGCATGGGAAGAATTCTGCATTGCTGAGCTTCTAAAGGCCCCAAGAAAGTGCATGTGGCCATTGATAGAGCAAGAAAGTGCATGTGGCTATTGATAGATAGAGCAAGAAAGTATATGTGACCATTGATAGAGCAAGAAAGTGCATGTGGCTATTGATAGAGCAAGAAAGTGCATGTGGCCATTGATAAATAGAGCAAGAAAGTACATGTGGCCATTGATAGAGCAAGAAAGTGCATGTGGCCATTGATAGAGCAAGAAAGTGCATGTGGCCATTGATAGAACTTCTTGGATTTGGTGGAAGACCAGCGGCGTCCCATGCTGGAATGGTTCATGAGCAGCCTGTTCTCATGTCACCCCCTCTGTAGTGACTGTCACCATTAGGAAGGACAGCTTCTTTGAGGGCATGGTTTAAATGTAAAGTAACAGGCTTCAGGAAATTTCTCAGGGGTCTAGCCCTTTTGAGCAGACAGTGTGGTCTGGTGTGTAGCAGTGTGGGGGTGTGTAACAGACCTGTGAAAAATGACTCTGTCAGTCAGAACTTGTTTCGCATTATGAATGTCTCCTAAATTCTATAGAGCAAAGTTTGTTTACTGCAGAGCAGGAAATATTTCAGTATAGACAAGAAATTTCACAAAGAAAGCCATTTCTGGCTCTTACAAAAAAATTATTTCTGAGGGTGACAGATTTTTTGGCTACATTCTTACTTATGGATCAGTAGTTTTTTAAAGCTACCCCCACCTAGATTTCAAACACAAGCAAAAATTGTCTTTATCATTTTAAAATGAAGAGAATGTGTAATCTAAATTTTGATTTCATATAAAATTACATTAAATACATTTATTGAATTTGTGGTTTTAAATATATGAAATATCAAAACTTTTGTTTGTAGATATTGTCAAGCAATTTTAATTGAGATGAATTGACTATAGATCTGCAATTATTTAACTCATTTTTTTGAGTAAACAAAAAACTTTGTGTGCATATATACAGGATAAAGGTTTATTATTTTTATTTTATTAGTTTTTACAAAACATTACTATTTTGAAGTTAATTCTTCTAAATTTCAGAAATGTTAATCTGGATATAATTTTCTCTTTCTTTCTTTTCTCAAAGGCAAAGTTTCACTATATAACTCTGGCTTTCTGGAACTCACTATATAGACCAGAGTGGCCTCAAACTCAGAGATATGGCTGCCTCTGCCTCCCAAGTGATGGGATTAAATGCATGACCACTAAGCCCAGCTAGATATAATTTTCTTTTTTCTTTTTTGGATATTTTCTTTATTTGCATTTCAAATGTCATCCCCTTTCCTCATTTCCCTCACTCCTGGAAATACCCTGTTACATCTTCCCTCCCCCTGCTTCTATGAGGGTGTTCTTCCACCTACCCACTCACTCCCACATCCCCGCCCTTGATTCCCCTACACTGGGGCATCAAGCCTTCATAGGACCAAGGACCTCTCCTTCCACTGGTGCATGACAAGACCATTCTCCGCTACACATGCAGCTGGAGCCATGTGTACTCCTTTGTTGATAGCTTAGTCCCTGGGAGTTCTGGGGGGGGGGGTCTGGCTAATTGATATTGTTGTTCTTCCTACGGGGTTGTAAAGCTCTTCAACTCTTTCAGTCCTTTCTCTAACTCTTCTATGAGGGACCTTGCACTCAGTCCAATGGTCAGCTGCTAACATCCACCTCTGTATTTGTCAGGCTCGGGCAGGGCCTCTCAGGAGACCAGCCATATCAGGCTCCTTTCAGCATGCACTTCTTGGCATCCACAATAGTGTCTGGGTTTGGTAACTGTATATGGGATGAGTCCCCAGGTGGGACAGTCTTTAGTTGGCCTTTGCTTTTAGTCTCTGCTCTACACTTTATCTCCATAATTGCTCCTGTGAGTATTTTGTTCTCCTTCTAAGCAGGACTGAAGCACCCGCACTTTGGCCTTTCTTCTTATTGAGCTTCATGCGGTCTGTGAATTCTATCCTGGGTATTTGGAGCTTTTGGGCTAGTATCCACTTATCAGTGAGTGTGTACAATGTGTTTTCTTTTGCGATTGGGTTACCTCACTCAGAATGATATTTTCTAGTTCTATCCATTTTTTTAAAAATAATTTCATGAATTCATCATTTTTAATAGCTGAGTAGTATTCCATTGTGTAAATGTACCACATTTTCTGTATCCATTCCTCTGCTGAGGGACATCTGGTTTTTTTACAGCTCCTGGCTATTATAAATAATGTTGCTATGAACATAGTGGAACATGTGCCCTTATTACATGTTGGAGCATCTTCTGGGTATATGCCCAGGAGTGGTATAGCTGGGTCCTCAGGTAATACTGTAGATATAGTTTTCTAACATTGCAGGCAAACCCTCTATTATAATTCTATTCATCAGTAGACTTTGAAATCACATTGTTATCATCTCTGAGTAATATTTTTATATATCCATTTAGTTGGGAAAATATAAACCAAGAACTTGTTTGGTATATTCTCCTTATTTAACCACATGGTCCACTCCAAGTCCTATCAGTTAGAATTTCTGAATATCCTCTTATCTATACTAGTTTTGTTGTTGTGCTGACAAAATGCCTAATCAAAACAACTTAAGGGAGGGAAATCTTTTAATTTAATCTCAAGTGTTTAATCAACATTCTACCTCAGGGCACCACAGGCTCATGGTTGCCAGGTAACACAAACTGCATTATATCAAATTTCAAGATTTTTTACATAGTTTTACCAGTCTCAAAACTGTTCAAATATTCCCAATCTCCTCTGAGGCTCAGGGAAGTCTAAACTGTGAGCACCTGTGAAATCAGAAAGTAAGTTTCATGTTTCAAATATATACAGAGGAAAAGCATTCATCCCCAAAGAAGAGCACAAAGATGCCACAAGGGAAAATCAGATCAAAGGAAGACCTCACTGGGGTGGTACTGAACCTGCAGCTCCATGTCTGTCTTCTGAGACACATGGTGGCACCGCTTGTGTTCTGAGGGACATGGGCGGCCCACATGTTGTCTTTCTCTTGGAATGATACACTCGGTGCCCACAGGTCTTTTTGGCATGTATCTTCATGCCCTTGAGATCTCCAACACCCTGAGGTGATGACTATTCTTGCTTGCCACTTTGACTACACCTGGTATTAACTAAAACTTAAGCTACTGGGTACACTTGAGAGGATTTTTCCTGATTGAATGCTTTGAAGCAGGGAGATCCACCTTAAATCAGGGCCACACATTCTGGTGACAGCCAGTATAAAGGTCAACGGAAGAAGGATGCTTACTCTCTTCCTGCTTGCCCTCACCCTCCCTGACATGTTCCTTCTTACTTTCTTTTTTTTTTTTTTTAATTATTATTCTCTTTATTTATCTTTCAAATGTTATCCCCTTACCTGGTTTCCCTTCTAAAATCCTCCTACCCTATCCCCCTCTCCCTGTTGCTATGAGGGTGTTCCCCCACCCATCTACCCACTCCTGCTTCCCTGTCCTGACATTCCCCTACATGGGGGCATCAAGCCTTCACAGGACCAAGGGCCTTTCCTCCCACTGATGTCTGCCAAGGCCATCCTCTGCTACATATGTGACTGGAACCTTTGGTCACTCCATGGTCTTTGGTTGGTGGTTTAGTCGCTGGTAGCTCTGTGGGGTCTAGTTGGTTAATATTGATGTTCTTCCTGTGGCATTGCAAACCCCTTCAGCTCCTTCAGTTCTTTCTCTAACTCCTCCATTGGGGACTCTGTGCTCAGTCTGATGCTTGGCTGCCAGTATCCACCTCTGTATTTGTCAGGCTCTGGCAGAGCCTCTCAGGAGACAGGTAGCTATATCAGGATCCAGTTAGCAAGCACTTCTTGGCATCCACAATAGTGTCTGGTAACTGTATATGGGATGGATACCCAGGTGGGGCAGTCTCTGTATGGTCTTTCCAGACCATCTGCTCCACACTTTGTCTCTGTATCTCCTCCCATGGGTATTTTGTTTTCCCTTCTAAGAAGGACCGAAGTATCTACACTTTGAGCTTCCTTTTTGAGCTTCATGTGGTCTGTGAATTGTATCTTGAGTATTCTGAACTTTTGGGCTAGCATCCACTTATCAGTGAATACATACAATGTATATGTTCTTTTGTGCTTGGGTTACCTCACTCAGGATGATATTTTCAAGTTCCATCCATTTGCCTAAGAATTTCATGAAGTCATTGTTTTTAATAGCTGAGTAGTACTCCATTGTGTAAATATATCACATTTTCTGTATCCATTCCTCTGTTGAAGAACATTTGGGTTCTTTCTAAATTCTGGCTATTATAAATAAGGCTGCTATGAACATAGTAGAGCATGTGTCCTTGTTATATGTTGGAGCATCTTTTCGGTATATGCCCGGGAGTGGTATAGCTGGGACCTCAGATATGTCCAATTTTCTGAGAAACCACCAGACTGATTTCCATAGTGGTTGTACCAGCTTGCAATCCAACCAACAATGGAGGAGTGTTCTTTCTCCACATCCTCACCATCATCTGCTGTCATCTAAGTTTTTGAACTTAACCATTCTGACTGGTGTGAGGTAGAATCTCAGGGTTGTTTTGATTTGCATTTCCCTGATGACAAAGGATGTTAAACATTTCTTTAGGTGCTTCTCAGCCATTCAGTATTCCTCCATTGAGAATTCTTGGTTTAGCTCTGTACCCCATTTTTTAATGAGGTTATTTGGTTCTCTGGAGTTTTACTTCTTAAGTTCTTTGTATATATTGGATATTAGCCCGCTATTGGATATAGAGTTGGTAAAGATCTTTTCCCAATAAGTTGGTTGCTGTTTTGTCCTATTGACAGTGTCCTTTGCCTTACAGAAGCTTTGCAACTTTATGGTACTGGTTCAACTGGAGGTCAGCAAGTAGAAGAATGCAAATTGATCCATTCTTATCTCCTCGTACAAAGCTCAAGTCCAAGTGGATCAAGGACCTTCACATAAAACTAGATATACTGAAACTAATAGAAAAGAAAGTGGGGGAAGAGCCTTGAATACATGGTCACAGGGGAAAATTTCCTGAACAGAACACCAATGGTGTATGCTCTAACATCAAGAATTAACAAATGTTCCTTCTTTCACTGGCATTAGGGTCTACTTCTTCAGGAGTCTAGTGTTTGCTGAAGATCAGCTGAGACATCCAGCCACGAAGCCTGGAGTCTTGGACTTTTCACTGTGAGACAGCCATTTTTTTTTAAGAAAAATAATTGCACTATGACTTATAAGCCACTCACCAACCAACCAACCAACCAACCAACCAACCAACCAACCAACCAACCAATCAAATCAGTCGCACAGATACAGTTTTACCAGTTCTGTTTCTCTAGAGAACTGAAATAAATATCTATTTTAAAAGCCAAGACAATGAGGTAATCACACAAGAGCTGTATACTCTTTATTTTGATTTAAAAAGTCATAATTAATTATGCCTGAATGTGTTGGGATCATAAAAATTCAGCCTGTGGGTCAAGTCAAGCAGAAGCCAGGACAGGAAGAGATGGGATGTCTTGATGATTTGAGATCTTGCTTGCTGTTTACCCATCTAAATCACACTCATCTTTCTCTCTTTGCTTTTTTACTATTAGTGAACATTATTTATGCAAAATAATGGGTTCACCAAGACATATTCACACACACACACACACACACACACACACACACACACACACACACACAATTCATCCTTCTTTGTACCTCTCCCCAAACTGGCAACTTCTACATTCATGACTTTAAGGATAGTCTAGACTCCTGCACATGTGAGAGAGCAAGAGGTTTGGAGAGGTGGCTCACACCTAAAAATATAAAGGAGAAATCAAGAACCACCTCTTTTGAGAAATGCTTATGTTTGGGACTGAAAAAGGAGTCCTGGGGTATTAGAAATAGCATTTTACCATCCTTTGAATTTCTAAGTGACTGTTCCTTCTTTAAATAGCTTTCCCTATAAATTTTATTCTTTCTTTTCATAAGCAACATATTCCTCCCAAGGCCGATGTAGCACTTGTGGCTCTTTATAACTGGAGTGGAATTTTCTCTCCCATTTAATAGTACTTTTTGTGCCATTATAGGGAAGTTCTTTACTTTGGCTGCTTTGTCGATTAACATTTTACAGTTAGAGAAAAGATCTGTAAGGTTTTATTTCTCCTCTAATTACTGAAATCCTGCAGCTTGGAGCTGACATTCACAGTGTGAAATTTTATGCAGCATTAATCTTGTGGCCAATTTCTCCTGGGTCACTGTGTGTAGGTGGCTCCTGTTGGCCTTAATAAGAAGCAGGTGGGCACAGCATGTCTGAAGGCCGTGTGTTCCCAGCTGCAGATTAAAGAGAAGATCCCCAAACTTCATTTCTAACTGCCTAGGATTGAAGGATCAGGATTAACTGGAAACAGAAGAATAAATGTGATGTTTGAATAAATGAAATGATCATGTCTCTTTGTTTAGAAAAGACATTTTGTGGGTAGACTATATTGACATTTTAAACAGAGCCTAGCCTGAGCAAAAGCTCTTTTATGATTTTGCCTTTTGAAAGGCAAGGAAAAAAAAGATGCAAATACATTGTGTTTGTTCAACAGCAAAGGCAAACTTAGGCCCTCAAGGCAGGAATGCTCAGCATTTCTACAGCTGACCTGAACACAAGCATATGATGTAAGATGGGGTGGGTATTCAGTGACAAGTACAGAAAGTTATGGAACCTTCTATCATGATTTTATTCAAGGCTTTTCTTAATTGGTAATTGCAAAGATCAAATTATTAGCAACATCAAAATATCATCGGGGAGAGTTGTGCTGTTATGCAATAAGGTATATCTTTTTGCTTTAGGAGTAATTCCTTGCTGGGCAGAAAGATTCTAGAAGACAGATATTTTCACAGCAGGCTCATAGGTGGAGTTTCTTGAAGGCAAATGTCCTTGGGAAGTATAGCAACATGAAGGACAAGGCTGTCACCTGGTGATCATGTCTTGAAATTACAGTAATGTCCTCTTAGCTGTCCCCTCACATCCCCCCCCTTTCCTTAGGTCTTTCTTATCTCCAGAGTCAGACAATCCTGTAGACTTCAAGCTGGAGCACCAGGAAACAGAAACACATCAGCATTCCCCACTTTACTCATGGAAAATGAACATGTTGGGGAGTGGCCAGTAGCCTTGGTATAAGAACTGACAGCTTTGAGATTTACTGCCTATGAGTTCACAGACAGATTAATGAGCCCTGATGAACTTTAATTTCTCTATAAGTTACATGAGAATTTGATTAGACCACACCTGTTGAATTCCAGGGTGTGTGGGAGAGTACAATGTAGTGTAGCTAATTGTCAGCCAATGGTTATCATTTTTGTCCTCATGGTTACCATTACTTGTGAGTACTATGGACTCTGGGTGGGGCCTGATGGACAGTGAGGAAGGCTTCCCCATTCTAATAGGATGAGTGCCCAGGGGTGACACAAAATGGAACATTCTAGAATACTGGACCTGGAACATGGTGGTGGCTGCTTTCCCTCATCTTTACGGAAGCCCTCTTGGGTCTTGGCAGCCTGGCACCTTCCCAGTAGGATGGTTGGCTACTCCAGAGCCCATGTCAGTTCCCCATTGGTCCAAAGGCTGTACCAAAAAACTTGCTGCTGTGCAGTCCAGTAAATCTGCACCCTCATATTGGTTTCTAGAATCTGTTTCTTGGGTTTGTGACTCTGCCTCGGTCACCTACTCCTGGATCCCAGTTTCCAGAACTACTGTTGTCATTTCTATTATAATATCTTGGCTTCTGAAGGACTTTTGCTATATATTAAATTCTCTTTCAGAACCCGAACTTGTAGGCAGAGTAGCAGAGGATTCAGCTCAAACTTGAAAGCAGCAGAAGTGACTCATTGAGAGCAAGTTTAGGTTGTGTTCTCTACAGGCATCTGTACTATATACAAATTGATATAAGAAAGTACTTAAGGCTATGCATATTATAAAACAAAGAGGTTGTTTATTTTTCTCACAGGTTGGTAAGTTGAAGCTCTAAGATTGGGTGACCTTAAAAATTTGGCTTCTGTGAGAGCTCCCTTGACTGGTCATAACAGAAAATGACATTATAGTAGGATGATGAGCTAGAAGGAAGGAAGGATGATGATGATGATGATGATGATGATGATGTGTGTGTGTGTGTGTGTGTGTGTGAGAGAGAGAGAGAGAAACACCAAAAGAGAAGGGAAGAGGAAGAGACGAGTGGCTTTGAACTCTACCTCTTATAAGTTCTACCATCTCCTTTTTACTAACATTTTCAAATATATCTTTTTTTAAATTATATGTGTAGGATGTTTTGTTTGAATATGTCTGTGTACCATGTCCATGCATGGTGCCTACAGAGGCCAGAAATATTGTCAGGTCTCCTGAATGGTATTAAGGACAGTTTTAGGTTGCTATGTGGGTTCTGGGTGTTGAACCTAGGTGCTCTTGAAAGAATAGCCAGTTCTCTTAATTTCTTGGCCACCTCTCCAGTCCTTTTATCAACTCTTAATATCACTATATATACTGGGGACCAAGTTCCCAGTCCAAAAGTCATTAGGACACACAGTCAAACCTTCTTCATTCATAACAGACCCCAATAAGGTCATATGATAAGTTGCATAAAAAGATGTCAGGCACTCCCCACTTTAATGGTTTACTGCTGACTGCATGGAGTGAGGAGTCCTGGAGGCTACAGAATCCCAGGAGCCACAATTTCTTCATTCCACTTGGCTGGAGAGAAGCTCCATTGGTTACCAGGACTTGCATTATTATGTCTCTTTCAGAGTCACAGTCCTACCTCATGGCCAGCTGTAACTATCACAGAGAAGGGGATAAGTTGTAGGAATTATTAAAAAAAAATGGATCCACCTTGCAAACTCCATTTCCTGCCGGACCACATTTTTGAGCTGATATTGACCGGCATCACCATGTCACGGTGGGCTCTTGTTATTCTCTCCCAGCCATTAAAAACATCTCACTCACATGCAACTCTTTACTCACCCCCACAATCATTCATCTAAATAGCGCCTAAGACCCAGTAAGTAAAGTATGACTCTTACGGCCTTAATATCCAATCAGGTTTATATAATAATAAAATCACAATTTACAAGATGCCAATACAATAGGTACTGAATCAATTAATAAAGACAATATTCTAACCCAGTTAATCTATTTTGTAAAAACCTTTGCTTGGTTGTATAACCTCGTGGGGTCTGGCTTGTCCTCATCATCTGTCTCCATGATGATGACCCTCCTCCTGCTCCTCTGATCTTTTTTCTCCTCCAACTCTAGCTCCATGTCTCTATTCCTGTCCAATCACAGGCCTGTCACTGCCCTAATGTGATTGGACAGAGAAAATGCTGTAGTATTTCACCCTTTTTGTTCAATTAAAAACAAAAAAAACCAAAAAACAAAAACTTTCTCTCAAAATATGAATTGAACACAACTATTACATATATTGTAAATTATCTGGCATAAGGTATATCTGACACATAGTCCAACATCTTTGTTAATAAAGTTGAACACTATCTTCTATCTTAACTTAAAAGACAAAAACTTTGTACCTGGGTATGTCTTGCCTTAGATTGGATGCCATCTGAAAACCATTTTCTCAAAAGTAAAAGCCTAGGCTGGCTAGGACATTATGTAGTTTTTCAACTCTATCAGAAATCCAAGAATGACTGAATAATTGAGAATATATGGGAAGCCTAACACAGCTTCTAAAATTTTAGCCAATTGATAGAGACTGCTGGACCCCTGGATAGTCCTTACTTCAAAATTTAGGAGCATCGGTCTTCAGCCTTCTGGCCAGGGTCATCTGACAGACCTTTGTAATGCAGAATTTTAAAGGGCTAGTCACTCTGTCTTAGCAGAGATTATCAGTCAACTATTCCACACAGTGTGTCCTTTCCTGAACAACAAATTTGTCTGCAGATGGAATGAGGCAATTTCTGCCTAGCGGCTGTCTCGCCACAACTGGAGCAACTCCAGTGATGCTCAATTTCTCCTTTGAGTCTGAGAAAGGGTGCTGTCAGGAGCAGACAGGCCTCTAGTCAAATGAATAAATAATATTAAACATCACATTCTGTGGATTTCTGTTGTTTTGAAAACCAACTATCTATGTAAAGTAGTCTGGACTGTTGTCTGTTAACTACTCTCAGCTTTTTAAAATTAAAATCTTGAAATTATCCTAACAATAAACTCAGAGCCATGAATTTGTTAATTTGGCCCTAAACTTACAGGTCTAAACATCTCAGATCTGTCTATAATAACAGCATAAGAAGGACTGGGTCTAAGCCTTGTACTTTTAATTATTTAGTATTAATAGAAGAAATTTATACCAAAGATAATTTTGATTTTGTAACAAAATAAATTCTGTACCAAATAGGAACATATGACTTTAACTTAGTAACAATTATAAGGTTTTCTATTAGATGAGACTATGGCTGTACAATTAATTTTGGCTATTTCCTCTCTGTTCCAAATATGATCATCTTTACATTTCCTAGAAAGACAACCTATTAATAATCCTCTCCAGCCCCAAAGCCCAGGGAGCTGGGTCAACGACTCTTCATAACTTCTTCAAGCTGAACATGGGCACTGAGATATTATGAAGGGGGGGAGGGAAAACAGGATTTGTTAGTCTCTGATGTCTGTGTCTTGACTGGATCAGGCTGAAGTCCAGGACATCAGGAGTTCAAGCAGGCCAGTTCAGCATGTCTGATGAGGAAATTCACCAAGGCTGTATATTCTGTAATATATAATTCTCAAAATTTTCAGTATCATTAAGATATATTTTTTGTTTGAATTTCCGGAATCTAGTTTTCTGGAAGGTATAAATAATCACCTTTTCCAAAAACACAAAAACAAAACCTTTTCCCCAAATCAGCATATCTTTGAGCCAGTAACCTGAAAATCCTTCATTTTGACCTCTCTCCCAGAGGAATAATATAACCACAAAGCTCAACATCACATCTATTTTGAAAATTAAAACAATCTAAAACAAATTAAATAAACTACTATATTGTATGAGCCTCTTATTTAGGCCATTTCTACCTAGCCAAGTAGGAAAATGTCACTCAAAATTCCCGTGTAGGCCATGTTTGAAAGAACACGAGCTTCCTCTGGCTAAGTAAATAAGTTCTATCAACTTTTTGTTTGGCTCTCTGCCTAGAGCCTCAGACTTTTATTAATTAATACCTGTTCAAAGCAGGCATGTTTAGCTCTGCACTCTCTACTCTAGAGCAGCTTGTAACTCCACACAGCAGGGAACCTTAGAGCAGTTTTCTTTTTTTCAATTTGGCGCACTTAAGTCACATGACTCGGTTTTTTTTTTCGTGCCACTCAGCTATTACCCAACAAAAAGAAAAAAAAAAAAGAAAAAAAGGAAATAAAATATAAACTTTAACTCTCAGGGTAATAATTTTAAATTACTAGTGGATTCATGCCCAGCCAGTACATTGGGTGGCCATCTGTTGAAGGAATTATAAAAAATGAATCCACACTTCAAACTTGTTTTCTCACAGGGCTACATTCTTGTGTGGACACTGTTCGGCCTCAATACTATGCTCCAGTGGGTGTTTGTGATTCTCTCCCAGCAAGCTGCATCTCACTAGCATGCAACTCTTTACACACTCCCACGATCGTTCATCTAAATTGCGCCTAAGACCCAGTAAGTAAAGCTTGACTCTTAAGGCCTTAATATCCAGTCAGATTTATATAATAATAAAATCACAATTTATAAGATGCCAATACAATAGTTTCTGAATCAATTAATAAAGACAATATTCTAACCCAATTAATCTATTTTGCTCAGTCATAAAGCCTCTTGAGGTCTGGCTCATCCTCATCATCTGTCTCCATGATGACGACCCTCCTTTGTTCTCCTCCAACTCTAGCTCCATGTCTCTATTCCTGTCCAGTCACAAGCCTGTCACTGCCCTAATGTGCTTGGACAGAGAAAATGCTGTAGCAGTCATAGCGAGATCAAGACAGACAGACAGACAAACACATTGGCATTTGGCAAATTTTGGATTCATAGTCTATCTTATATTGCTCTGATTGTCTGGACAAGTACTAAACTTCCTTAAGACTTGATTTCCTCATGCATAAAATAGTGAAAGTGAGATTATTATTAGGTACATCAGGGGAAGTAAATGAGATAATTTGTAGAAAAGGCACCAAGCAGGGCCATAGGCATCGCTCCTTATGTGCAGTAGAGTTCTCTCTCTAGCCTTCTTTACAATAAAGTGCTCTGTCTAGACTTTTTGACAGTAGAGTACTATTTAGACTTCCTGATAGTAGAGTGCTATGTCTAACTTCTTTGACAGCAGAGTGCTCTGTCTAGAC
>JADRCD010217782.1:1711-14048 GCA_019843815.1 Montemys delectorum | reverse complement strand
GCTATTGTCTGAGCCTAAAATGCCTTGACACTTCACACGCAATGTTCTAATAGAGGAAAAGTGATTCAAAATACAGTTCCACTAACTATGTAGTCTTATTTTTATCATGTATGTAGCTTATTTTGAATAATAACAGCAGAACTAAAACTGCATATATAGGGTGAATGTAAATAAGGTCTAACTATTAAATAAACATTTTATAATTCATACACATGCAAATAAAAGAGCTGAATGAACTAACTTAAGGTAGCAGCACTGAATGCACACTTGTTAAATATCACTTAGAAATCCACCTTTCTCATAATAGCAAAAGCTACAAGGAACGAGGGTTTTCACTGAAGGATCATTAATACATTTACATTTTAAATTATATCCCTCAGGGAGCCAAGAGAAAGTGGTTATTTTTTATTTTAAGTGTCATTTAGTATCCCTTCAACTCTACCTCTGTAGGTCAGGACTCGATAAAGGTCTAGAAAGGAAAACCACCCAATGACAACGATAGAGAAGTCACAAACTGAGAGTAAGACGCAGCTACTTACCTTGTGAATTGATCAAAGAGGAAAGAAGCATAGTAAATGCTCCCTTGCCAAGAGAATTAAACAAAGTACCATCTTGCTTCAGAACTGCTTTTTTTTCTGAGCTGTGGAATAAAGGTGTTTGAGTACAAGTGACACCCTACAGTCAAAATGAAAAGTCACTCCTTCAAAGTGGAAGTTTCTCTAATGGCTTTTTAAATGTGCTGGGTTGCTCTTGCCAAAGAACCTCTATTGTCCCACTGAAACAGAAACCCTGTTTCAGAAACAGACAGGTTCTCTTCAAAAAAAAAAAAAAAGTATTTAATATGACCCATTGCCTGGGCTGACTTGGTTTTGCCCCAGGGTCCAGCTTCGGACCTGAATGGAGTCCTGTGTGACTGCTTTCCATGCTCCGCTGCCTCGTCATGTAGCAAAACTGAATTGTTTTGATGAGAGCCAGTGAATAAGCTATGTTTAGACAGACGGGGTCTGTTTTCACCCATTAAACGGGGGCTACTAAAACTGCTGAGCTGTCATTAAGGCACAGGGTGAGATGTCCAAGACAAAACAGCAAGAAGTAAATTGGCTTTGTGCATCCAGGCGCTCTGAGTCCGGAAAGACATTGCAATGTCCCACAAATTCCATTTAATGGTGTGGAGGAGAAGCCAACACTTAAACTAGTTGTGACTCAGAGAAGATCACCTTGAATTAAGCTCTGGGAAACAAAGTGGGAAAGGAGCTTAAAACTTCAAGCACTGGCCAGCAAATCAGGCAGTGTTCTCAGGTTCCCTGGCCATTATAGCAAAAAATTCATGAACTCGGCATAATCAAAAGAAAGAACATCTTAGGCCTTCCAAATTAAAACAAGAATTATACAACAATTCTTGGACTCCTGCCCTTGTCTTATAGCCCTAAGCTGAAAACTTCTACTTAGAACGATTTTATGAGTTAATGCCTGAATTCCAACAGAGCAGGGTGTGGTAGTAGCACCACTGTTAGTGTGCAAACACACCATCTTCAATGGCCTAATGCCCCTCTCCAATCCTCTTTGTACTACTGAGTCCATTGGCCTTGAAATTAAACTATTTTAATAAAATATGTGTCAAGAACAAACAATATTTCTTACCCCATTTATTTAATCCTAAATTCTAAATTCTAAATTGTAAAGCCAGATGTTATTGTGCTTTAAAATAGAAGAGACCTCTGTGACGTATTTTGATAAACAGAAAAGCTATCCCTTCCTCACCACTTTAGAGACACCACTCTCCCGGAGAACTTCCTCATGTCTAGTTGATAACCTACCTTGTGGAGAGAGAGAAACCTCTAGGATAATTCTGAGCAGAAGTTGGAATAGAAGGCATTCTCAGAGAGCTCCAAACGAACAAAGGAATGCTACTCTTTGTTCAACCAAATGATATTAGCTTAATATCCAAATCAGAGACTCAGCATACCTCATTACCATCGCACAGTAGGAAGTTCAGCAGTGGCAGCAGCTAGAGAACCTTTATTATTGAGGTCTATCTTGGGGGTCCATGAATAACCTCGATTGTCACCCTTGTGGCAATCTGTCCAAGTACCATTGTGGTACAGAAGAGGCTGAAGAGAAAAGACAGATAATGTTCATAGAATGAATCATTCTGCACATTGAGTCTCTGAAAGTATCCTGCAAGGTGAAACAAAATGACTTATGTATTTAGTTGTCTAATTGGTGCATCTGCTTGCTAATTTTCTAGATTTTTTTTTTCATACTTACTGCATGATTTTGACCAACTGGACAAATTTCTTTTTCTGTTGTATAACAACTTCTTCTGAGTTGAAACATCCCATCTTGAATAGAGGTTCCTTAAGGCTCAGGAAATTCCAAGTTAGAATACTTCCTTCAAAATGGAATAGGGGAGCCGGGTGGTGGTGGCGCATGCCTTTAATCCCAACACTTGGGAAGCAGAGGCAGGTGGATTTCTGGGTTTGAGGCCAGCCTGGTCTACAGAGTGAGTTCCAGGACAGCCAGGGCTACACAGAGAAACCCTGTTTCGAAAAACCAAAAAAAAAAAAAAAAAGGAATAGGTGGAGTATTCACCCCATCTTAAATAGAGCTTCCTTACGGCTCCAGACATTTCAAGTCATAATATTTTCTTCAAAAGGAAGTTGAGACACACTCAGAAAGTAAACAATTCACAAGTCTCAAGAAGTTCCCAAGATGAACAAGAACTATGAAACCCCTACCCAGAGTTATTTAGAGGAGGAGTAAACAGTTGCTGGGTGAGGAGATGTTCCGATCTGTTGAGTTGCCTACAAGCCATGCAGAGAGCTCTGGGGCTATGACTTTTAAGAATTGTCCCTGAGTCTGAAGTGCCCTTTTCAGTAGTACTTGTACTTAAGGCCCACTTGCTCCTCTAAGTAATCGATCCTTCATTCAAATTCCTATAACACCAATAATCCCAGTTTGGTTCACCAACTTGTACTTCAGTGGAATTAGTACTTTGGTCTGTTATTGTTTCCCTATCTGGAGTGAGTATATATTTGCTCATCTCTCCCCAGGAAAAAATCTCACACAGAACTGTCACAGCTTGGATTTCAGTGGGATGCTTGTATTTCCAACCACTCCACTCTCTAAACGAAGCAGATATGCAAGAGTGCCGTCCACATCTTTGCCTAGTAGAATTTTTTTCTTCATAATATCTTCTGAAGCAGTCTCTGAATGAACTGCCAATATGGATGTTAAATAGTTTTTCTACTCTGAAAAAACATATTGTAAGCCCACGGTGTGTGTTAGACTAATATAAGTAAAGAACATCTGGGTACAGTTTACCTATTGATGTAACTTAGTATCTTTGACTCTACCTAGGCTTAATGCCAAATATACCCATTTTTCACCACACAGTAGATTACTGTTGCCTTGCCTAATCTAATTTCTTGAGGCATCTGGTAATGCATAACTCATGGTAGGTAGCTCTGGCTGTGTAGATAATGGGCAAATCCAATCAGTTCCTCAGGCTCTACTAGAGCCACCCATGCCAGGCACTGAGTTTTAAATAAAGAACATTTGTTTACTACAAAAGTATAACTTTATTTCGGAATCAAGCGCATTGTTCCTGCAGTTTTTCTAAGGGAATTTTCCTAAGATCCTTCAGAGCTTTCTAGACTAATAGATACATTTAACATTATCTGATCTGTTGAGTTATAACAAATTGAGAGGCAGAACAGATTATCCTGCTACACAAATGTCTTGGTCTACATACTACTCTAATGTGGTACCTTTGAGGATCACTGAAGAATGGATTGAATCTATAATCTTGAATATGGTGTATATTGGTTCCTATATCCACAGAGATCTACAGATAGAAGATATACAAGGTTATCACTTACAGTGACTTATATATTCACTCTGATAACCAAACTTTTATCAATTTGGGTACCCTTCGTATACTGTTGTTACATAACACATTGCTGTCATGTTAGTGGCCTAAAACATTTTTTTCTTTTTTTTATTATTTTTTAAAAAATTATCTGATATTTTCTTTTAGAGTTTAAGAATCTAGGCATGGTGTACCTTTGGATTTCAGGAGACTACAATCTAAGCAAGATAAGACCTGCAGATCCATCCAAATCATCCAATCTACCTCATCTTGTTAACAGAATTCCTCTCCATGAGCTATATAGCCAAGTTGTCCATATGTTCTCCTTGTGTTATCTAGTACACACCTAAAGCATGCTTTCAGTGCATCTACAATATGGTCTTTTGCTTGTTCACAATTAGTAGAAGTCTCACTATCTTTAAGAAGAATCTAATTCCTCTTCAAAGGGCACCTGTCTGATTAAATGTCATCCAAGTAGAAGAAGCTCTTCCTTCGTCTTTTCCCTTTTATTTATGATTCTGGGAATCCAACTGGAAGCCTTTTACATGCTTAGCCTGTGCTCTATGATCAAGCTACACTCACAGCTCCAGTAAATTCAATTTTATTAACTAAAAACCTTGATACCTTCATTACATCTTCAAACCTATCATCTTTGCCACAAAATATTATTTGAATCGTGAGAGCAAAGCCCTATCACACCCACAGGTCTCAGTAAAGATAATATGGCTGGTATTCAGTAAGGACTGTGAATCATGAGGTCCAATTTCAACTCTGTCTTGGACTGTGTATTACTCTTAGGGTTTGTCATCTACCCATTTTGAAAATTTTCTGCCTTATGTTCTTTTGGAGTACCCGATAGGAAAAGCTAGAAATTCTCTTTCATTTCTTTCTTTGTGCCTCTATTAACTATTACACAGATGTAGGAAGATAGCTCAGTAGGTAAAGGCATTTTGTTTCCAAACCAGATGACCTGAATACCACCCTGGGCCTGATATGATTGAAGGAAGGAACTCATTCCCACAGTTCTCTTACTTCTGTGTTATATTATATGTACACACACACACACACACGCACACACACACACACACACACACACACTCACACACACACAAATAAATGTAATTGTTAACTATTTTTAACTTGTATTTTATATTTTTTTTCTTTTTTTGCTTTGTTTGAAGTCACACTTAAATTTCTATTGAAGTTGCAAATAATATTCTTTGGGGCAATAATCTGATTATAAAATACAAATGAGAAGCCTATTGTGACAAAATAGCAAAGAAAAGAAAAAAGACATAATTGTGACAGAAACTTTGTGAAAAAGTAAAAATGAAAGAAGCATGTGTTTGAGAAGTTAAATTATTGGTTACATGTCCTCTAAAACCATTCAAAGGAACAAGAACGCTAAATATAAAAAAATGGGAAATACTCAGTCACAACTTAAAAATCACTGTCTTTTTCAGCTGTCACTACAGCAACCTCTGGTCACTAAGTGTTCCACTAGCATTCCTAGGTTTGGCAGCTTTAAGTACTTATAATTGAAAAAAAAATTAAATGCCTTGGAAAAGAAGAAGTCTCCCTGTCTAGGTAGAGAAAAACATGGGTATGAATCTTGAATATGTTTTTCATTGCCAGAAAAGGTGGAAATTTCGAATCTGTCTAGAGAAATAAGGACAATGATCGAGTGTGACCACTGTGGCTAAGTGACAAGATAGAGACAGATGTCACAGCTGGTAAAATCAGAGTAGATAGATGTGATATAGAATACAAATGTTTTACAAGATAAATATAGAATTGGTTAAAATACAACAAAAAAAATAGTTTTACTCTATATATGTAAGTGAAGGAAGATGGGTATAGGTAAGAATTGGTTTATTGAAGGAGAAAGCTTACAATATTTTGATATTCAGAGGGTCTCCAGAAGAAAAGCATGTAGTCAAATATCCACAATAAAGGGCTGTGCTCACTGGCCACTCACTTCTGAAAGACGTATTTCCTAAAGATCCCATGAAAGCATCATCGAATGCCCTGCAGGCTGGCTAAAATGGAATCCTGCCACCACACGCTGGCTCAAGGAAGGTGTACCTTGTTCTATCACAGTGGTTCTCAGCCTTCCTCATTCTGCAACCATGAGGAAGTTCCTCATGTTGAGCTGACCTCCAACCATAAAATTATTTTTGCTGCTACTTCATAACTGCAATTTGTTACTGTTAAGGATCGCAATGTCGATACATGTGGTTTCCAATGATCTTAGGGGACACTGGTGAAAGGGTTGTTCAATTCTCAAAGGTTAAGGATGGCTGTTCTAGAGGGAAATACAATTTTGAAAGTCCCATTGACAGAGTAAATGACAACAAAAGGAGATCCTTGCCACAGACCTTGGACTAAGATTTTATCATTAAAAAAAAAAATCCACTGTTCAATGACATTGGATTTACAATGTTTGTGGTAGTATAAGATGATTTTTTTTCTTCCCAATTGGGAAGATGAGAAATAATAAAACCTTGAGAAAGCACAATGTAAGGTTTAAATCATTCATGCATCAAATCAAAACTAACTGTATGTACCCAAACAGTGGTCAGGATTTACAACTACTGGTAGCAATGTGTCTTAACCACTACTGGAGGGCATTGTATGGTTAGAAGACACTCTTAGAATTAAATCGAATCATGGCACATTATCAGACTCGGGAACTTTTTAAAGGTTTGGAAAGTATTGCTGGGATCAAGGTGTACCTAGGAATGCCCTTGCAAATGTCTGTTTTCATATTTGGCTGTTCATCTTATTTTGTGAGACCAGGTCTCTCAACTGCACCTGGAGCTCCATGACCCCAGGAACTAGCTAGCTAGTAAGCTCTAGGAATGCTCTCATCCTCAGTTCTGGGGTTATGCATTAGCACATGCCACTGTGGTGCTAATGGGCTGTGTTTGTTTCTTTGTTTATTTTTACTTAGGCTCTAAAGATCTGAGCTTTACCATATAACCTATCTATCTCCTTAGCCTCAAGATGCTTGCTTTTTAAAAGCAAAGAGCTGTCAGGGTGTTTGTTTGTTTGTTTGTTTGTTTTGTGGGGTATAGTAGATCCTCACCAATTTAGGCTTGGAAGACCTCTGTCGCTTCCCTTCTTTGATCCTATAAAGTGAAAGACCTGTGTATCTGATTTGTAGATTAACTTCAAAGTACAGACTCCTCTGTTGAACACACTAATGTGATCAGGAAAAGATAAGAGTCTGCTACGCAAAGGAGGGGCATCTGTGTCACCTCCATTCCCTCCTGTGTTTTTTGACTAGACATCTTTTACTAGGAGTGCACCTTTACTGCTGCCTAAGCATCCCATCCTGTCCTCAAGGGCATCCACTGTCTGCCTTCCATGCTGCCCTATACCCCATCCATGCAGGACAAGCCTGAACACACATCATAGTTTAGTTTCTCCTGCTACATAAAGAATGTACGTTTGAATATGTACATGCCAACTAGAACTCTACGGCTGTCGTTCTTGTGGATTTTTTTCCCGCCCTCCATTTCCCTGCAATTTTCACGTTCCCTTGCCTTGTTGCTTGAAGAATATTTCCTTGTACTGAATGGGCAAACCTCTTTTACTTCCCATTTTAGACAAATGTTTCAAGTCTTTGCCTCCGGCAGGTCCAAGACCTCATGCCCTGTCTCTTTAAGGCTGACAAACACTTTGGAATATATGAAGAATAAAAGAAAAAAAATCCACCTGTAAACTGGAGCTTCAGCTCCTGCCTGAGAGTTACAGACTGCCCTGGTTATACCCCACCTTATAAATTTCAGACTTGCCCACCTCCATAAAGGTATAAGCCAATTCCTTCTGATGGGCCTCTTTCTCTCCCTATATATATTTAAGTACATGTAATATTAAGTACAAGCACAAATGTAATCTTTGTACCAAATTTTATTTAATATATGTATGTGTAAGTATACTACCTGTAAATGTTGAAATGGGGTAAGAGGGGTTTCAGCACGCTCTAAGAATCTCAATGGGAAATGGATCTATAAATTAGACATTCTCTAATACAAGAAGCCAGTCTGCTCTGACTCTCCAGGAGCAAGGCAATCCATTTGAGTAGTACTCTGGGGATGGGGACAAGGCTCTGTCTGTTTCCTCAATTACTATTCCATTTCCTGGTAAGCTTCCGTTCTCTGGCAAACAATCTCAATCAGGAGTCTCTCAATTACTCTTCTTCTCCTTCTTCCCAATCTCAATTTCAGGAAAAAATGGAACACCGGTGTAAAAAATACAGTAAGGACTGACAACACGAAACAAGGGACAGTGACCAAAAACACAGGTGGAGATTAGCTATATCTATCGGGTCCACAAAGGGGGCAGCTAGACTGGGACTTTGAGCGCAGGTAACCACATATGTGGGGATTTGCTTCCTACGGGAGAAAATGGTAAGACAAGGCAAAATTGCCTGGAGTTCTCCGAATGAATTGTTTAGACAACAAAATGAAAAGGTTTTTGAGTACATGAAATTAGAAAATGTGTGCAGCCTCAGAAGCCATTCGCAGAAATGGTGAGATGAGCCACCGCTGATTTAGTGTATAACGAGCTACTGTCAGGGACGCGCGAGAACATTTCAACTGCAGTCGCACATTACGATGGAGGAAAAATGCAATAAAAATGAAACAAAAACTCACGGAAGGATTTCATTTTCAACTACTCACTTCAAACAGATTGGAAGTTTCTGCCTACCAGGCTGGCTCTTATGCTACCAGTCGCTCCACCCATAGAGAGCCTACGGTTAAGACCGTCGCTCCTAAAACCAGTCTCAAGACACAGCAGCACACACAAGAAGCTTGTGCAAAATGCAAAATCTCAGATCAAGAGTGGGGCGTTGTTGGTAGAATGCTTGCCTCGCATGAAGTAAAGGCCTGGGTTCCAATTCCAGCAGGAAAATAAGACAAATAAGCGTCAGGTGCTTGTAATCCCAGGACTTGGGACATGACGGCAAGAAATAAGAAATATATTCTCTTTAGCTGTGTAGAAAGTCTAGGGCCAGCCTAGGTTACATGAGACTATGTCCCCAAAGAAAGGAGATTAAGAAGGAAGAGGGAGAATAATAAAAGGAAGACAGTAGGGAGGAAGGGAGGGAGGGAGGAAGGGAGGGAGGGAGAGGGAGGAAGGGAGGGAGGGGGGGGGAAGGAGGGAGGGAAGAACTGTCAAGCTCCACACTTATACCTTAAAGTTTACATTTTAACAAACCCCCTATGCACTAGAAGATGATAATGTCTTTATATCTTTAAGTCCTGAAGAAACCTAAAAATTATAAATTTCTTTAGTGGCAGAACACATCAGCTAATTAGTTTTTGTGTCAAAATGATATATTGACTTGTTAAGTATGAAATGGCCCTTTGACCAATAATATTAACATCAACAGCTAGATTAATATGCTCTAAATAGCATATATTCTCTGCAATATTAGGGAAAGTAGGGCCTGTCATTGGTTGAATTTGCTTTATCAATAATTTAATTTTTAATTTCCTACTGCCACTAGACATATACAGTAACGGTTGTCAAAAATAGTAATTTGGCTAAGAAAGGGGTGACTCTGTAATTGGATTATGTCACTGCATGGGTTCTTTGTGTAGCCTTGGAGGAGAAGGAGATTTCATCCGTGGTCCTGCTGAAAAATGTGGGAAGGTTTGATGAAAAAAATCCTTGGGCTGTAAGACTACAGCCTAAAAGCCATTACTCCCCAGCCATGTGAACAGACTTAATAATTCACTTTGGGGAGCTTTATTTTATGTATTTCTGTGGAGCGGCAATCTCTCTCTTTCGCGAGTAGACATTAATGAAGCAATGCATCTTGAAGGGCTTGTGAACCACTAAGGTCATGGGAGGGTGAGGGGTTCATCCCCATCTCAGCAGAGATGAACTCTGTGACCACACAGCATCTACGAGGCTGTTCCTGCTGGCTGCAGCTTTCATTACAGAACATTCTGGTTCCTGTTTTCTCAGAGATTAAGCAGCCATTCTGTAAATTCTGTTCCCAGAATACAGTTCAGCTTCAGCTCAACCTAAAGAATTCCTTGCCAGAAACCCAAGGCCTAAGGAACAGGATGTGAATTGTGAGCACCAGGACCAGGATTTCCTTCTGGTTAAGGAAAGAGAAGCTTCGGCCCCTTGCATAAACTTGGATGCCTATATTTTTTGACTGACATGCTTTCTGCAGTACTGATACAAGGCAGCCTGTAGTGCACACATGTAAAATCTTAATCTATCTTGGAATTTCATTTTTATCATTGTTTGGACCACAACAATGTCTTCAAAATATTATTACCATTTAGTAACAAAGTCATATTAAAATGTGAAATTGTCCTAAACCAAAATATCTCTCAATCCTAAGTCTAGTTACCAATAGATAACAGTCTGCTATAACTGATCAAGTATATTTTGGCCCCCAAACCACAGTTTCTCTTCCCTTTATTGGTCCTACTTGACCTTTAACCAATCTAAGGACCTCTTCAACCTGCAAGGTGCCCTTAAGTTGATCCTAACTGACGGTGAAGTTCTGTTGCAAGGTCTGACTGACTGGCTGGTCTGGGGAACTCCTCAGGGTCACTGAAATCCGTGTCTTCAGGAAGTAAAATCAGGAGTCTGATCGCCAGAGAGGAAGATCTCAAGCTATGCTTGGTGAATTGATTCTTCTAGTGCCAGGGTATGTGCAGAGAGCCTCAGGAACATACATGACTCTAGAATAGTTGTGTTCCACAAAGATTCTAATACTATAAATGTGTATTTATTTCCCTGAGTGCTTCTTGGCATAAGCAGAGTAGACAGGCTTGATACCAGAAAGGAAAGCATTATTTAGAAAGAGACTTGAAAGCTTGTCAGAGGGAAAAGAAATGAATCCTTCTCTGAGGAAGTAGGGCTTGTGTATAAGAGTGTCCTGCTAGTAGGTTGGCTCTTCTGGCATCACATCACTGAAGTTCAGATGTTGTCACAGTCCCTAGAACTATTTCCTAGTGCTTACTACCAGAATTTAGACTTACCTTCCAACAAAAACGACTTCCGGTTTAATTATTCACATACTTTGATTTCTTCCATTCTACCCCATAAAATTGAATCAGGCAGGCATTTTTTGTCACCAAATAGCAATTTGTATGACCAAAAATTAAATATAACACAAAGAGAAAAGGAACATAGCATGAAGCTATGCATACAGGTCTGATTACAAGGTTGTCTGATAGGGTATCTATTACTTTCCCCTATGTTCACTGTCACTCAAGTCAAGATAAATGTGGTGAATGTATTCTTCATTTTAACTAATTAATGTCTGTGGGTTATTACCAGAGTTGACAATAACAACTTAGACTTGTTCCAGTTGCTAAAACGCTGATGGCAATACATGGCTTCATTTGGCTGTCTGGGTCCACACAAACAGGCTTGTGGGGAATGAATTCTGGATTAGCCATCAGTCTGGGCATGGGTACTGGAGTTGATGGGATGTGACGGGGGAAGCATTATCTGTGGCAACTACTATAACATTGGTCGTCTTATTACCATTGGCAAGAATCTGAATAGACTTAACTTGCTCTAAATGAAAACTATCTATAGTTTGTCCTGCTCCAGATGTGCTCCAGTGAATATACTGCTCTATTGTGCTAAGCCCTGTACCAAGCACCAAGGTCACATTAACGCTATTCTATAGAACCTGTCAATATACTTAGAGAAGACACAGGGATTCATGACTCACTTGACCCCATAGCCCTGCCCTTGGCATCTATAATCCAAGACAGCAGCTATTTTTCTATCTTCCACATAGGCATAGTGTGGGGTACATGGCAAATGTGTGATAAATGTGTGATTGTCAGATGGAGGAATGATTGGATGAATGGGTATGAAATTGCATGCCAACAAAATACAGATGGGAGATATTATTGCTTATTAGAAAATGATGAAAGAATGAGTACTTTTCCATGTAACTGGGTCCTGTGACATGCGTAAACTCTTGGGTTAGTCTTAGACCAAATCCCTTCCCTGTACAGAAGCACACTCTTTCCTTTATCTCAAGACTTGCCAGCATCACCATGCTCACTCCCTGATGACCTTAGGAACTGAAAGAAAAGAAAATTACATTCTGATCTAAAATAGAAGAAATGTTCAGAGTAGAATATCCACAAGTCTAATGATCAAACTTTCTGAAATATCTATTAGATGTTTTAATCTGGAAAAACATATGCCATAAATTGCCTCAGTTGTGTTTTAATGTTATAGTCACCTGGGCTATAACACTAAAGAAAACAATCTCAAACATGAGCTGTGGTACACATACAGGTCACTCTTCCCCTCACCAGCTCCCTTCCTGGGGAAGATAGTCTACCTTCTCTCACTGGTATTAGAGAAACAGCTGGCAGACAGTGACAAAGACCACTTGAAAAGAAAGAAAGAAAGAAAGAAAGAAAGAAAGAAAGAAAGAAAGAAAGAAAGAAAGAAAGAAAG